>CABHPQ010173493.1:0-41854 GCA_902168405.1 Peromyscus aztecus
GCTACCACCACCCATTTACCATGTCCGAGCGAGGGGCTGTGGATTGAAAAACAGAGACAAAGACAGCGGGTCATTCGCCTCAGCAGAAAGCCGAATGCCGTTTATTGAAAGAGGGAGGAAACCTTAAATAGTCTTACAGCACAATGGAGGATCCCCAGAGGGCAGAAGTTTGCTACTGAATGCACCACATTCTTGCATCTAAGCTGTTAACACCCAATATGCAGGATACACAAACAAGGAACTTCCCTTAAGCGTTCAGGAGGGTGGATACCGGCAGGGAATTAGCATAGGGAGGACATGTGGTCAAGGTCGGCAAGCAGGCAAACAGTTTACTCAAATATGGGGAGCCAGGGCCCTACACTGTCAGTGTCATGGGGTCAGGGAGCAACAACAGAGAAGGAGTATGGGCCAGAGCAGCCAGAAGTTAGCATGGGGCCTTTGATCTGTTGCAGCTAGTTGTGTTAATCAGAAATGAGGTGCTCTTTGGCAAGGTAGCTGGCCATTGTGGGTGGATAAGGGAAGGAATTGCTTTCCTGGCAAAGAGGAACCGCCTCACAAGAATCCTGAGGAATGCTGTTTACATTTCTGTCTACCCGATACCAATTCTTCTGTTTACCCAGTTAGAGCCCTGCCTGGACTGAGCCCAGACTATCATTTAGGACATTGTCCACCGCAGTGCCATGTTGGGGGTCCAGTATGGATCTAACACATAGAGAATTTCTTAGCAACCTGGCACTATTTTTTACTTTGGCTATACACACACACCCTTTCTTAACAATGCACTTAGCAACCTCTGGCCCCCACCCACATGAAAAATGCTCATACACTCTACTCCAAACAAGGCAACAGGTCACTTCACCCCTAGAAGCCCTTTGGTAACTCTCCTTCTGTGGTTAGTTCCCATTCAAATATTTCCCTGAACATATCTGTGAACTACAGGCATGGGCTCAATCCAGCCTGAACTGATTTAGGTCCACGTGCAGTAAGGCAAACTATTTACTCTGAGTGAACTTTAAGGGGGGAAAATGGCCAATTTACTTTCTTTTGTATATACATAATCGGACAGGCATATAATTAAAATAAGACGTATCCTGGGAAAGATTTGTATAATATAACACAAGTCTCTCAATCAAAACAGAGAACCGTCCACATACCTAACCCACTCATCCTCCTGGCCTGGACTAAAGGAAACCTCAGACAACAGAGGCTCTTGGGCACCCAGCTTAACCAGCCCCCTGCTCCTCTGCAGTTCCTCCTACACGGTCTCTTTAAATAAAACTTCTTACTGTTTGGAGATTTGTGTGCTTTTTCAATTCTTTGTTTTGTTTTTTAGACCACAGTCTCACTATGTAACCCTGGCTGTCCTGGAACTCGCTTTATAGAACAGGCTGGCTTCAAATTCACAAAGATCTGCCTCCCCAGTGCTGGGATTAAATATGTACCACACCATGTCTGGCTCCTTTTTCAATTCTTTAAATAAGCAAGAACCTGGAAATGTCCAGTTCTGACAGGTTCAACAGCAACAGGCCTGCTTGGTGAAAGAGAGGCACTAAGTCTCAGAGCAGCATTCTTCAACAGCTGGTGTGGATGCCACAGTCATGGCTTTCCTTCTTTGCTAGTCGGGTTGTCTAAATCTGAACTGCAGGTCTTTAGTCAAAACAAGGGACTAAAAGATACATATACATCAGGCCAAGACAGAGTACATTCAGTCCATCCCATAGCTATTAAGACAGGAGAAGCCAGCCAGATGTGGTGGCACATGCCTTAAATCTCAGCACTCAGGAGGCAGAGACCAGACTGATCTACAGAGTGAGTTCCCGAACAGCCAGAACTACACAGAGAAACCCTATCTGGCAAAACCAACACACACATACACACACACACACACACACACACACACGCACGCACGCACGCACGCACGTACACACGAGAAACCACCAATGAGAATAGTTGATAGTTTGTCAGTTACTTTTCATGAATCACTAAAGTCCAAAGGGAAAATTCAGAACTTTATATAAAACTAGATATCACTGGGGCAGGAGTTGAAAGGCCTCAGATGGGGGTTCAGAACAAGCATTGAGGAGGCTGGAGAGGTGACTCAGTGGTTAAGAGCACTTGTGGCTCTTGCCAGTACCCACATGGTGGCTCAAAAAAAAAATGTCTGTAATTCCATTTGCAATGGATCTGGTGCTCTCTTCTGGCCTCTGAAGGCACTGCATGCAAAATGTGGAACAAATACACAGAAAAAAGAGGGGCACTGAGACAGACTGTTGGGGGATTTATTAAGTGAGTTATTAGTGCTATGAAGAGACAGACAGATAAACAACAGCATGCCAGGGTCTTTGAAAAGAGGCAGAAGTGAGAGTTTCTTCTTACACATTTCTCAGGATGGAAGTGGTTTCTCAACCCAGCCTGATCCCAAGGCAAGGGGGAGGCAGGAGCAGGGAGCAGGACATGTGACCACGAATACCCACAATGATGTAAAGTTATTTCCCAAGATGAGAGATGCTCTTAGCTAGAGACTCGTGTTGTTTTTGATCTGCAGTACAGCAGTGGCATCTGACCCTGCCTCAGCTGCTGATGCAGTGACCTGGGGGAGCTTTTGCAGCCTGCTGCCACCTCAGCTGCCTCCATGTAGGGAGACAAATGTTCCAAGTTTCTGTCTTTTTATGTTACCAATAAAGACTTGGGAGCCAGATGCTGGGGTGAAAAACCTGCTAGCACAGAGAGGCAGAGAAAGCAGCTAGCTGACCTTCCTTCTCCACCATCATCCCCAAGAGTTTTCGCCTATCCCGTCTGAGGAAAAAAAAAAAAAAAAACCTCCTCCAACCGGATGCCCCTTCCTTCTACTTCCTGTGCCTCTCTCTCCTCAATCTCCCAACTTCCCCTCACTCTCTATGGTCACTTCCAGTCAACTGGTTGCTTGCTCTGCCTCTTGGCCTATGATTGATTTTATTTAAGTAATGCAATCTTGGGGTTCACAGTGTGATCAAATATCCCTCAACAGACTCAGACAATATCTCACTATAGGTTGTCTGTAGGTATCTATGGAAGGGGAATGGCTGCTGCTTGTATTGTAGATTCTAATGTCACATTCTTGCACATCCTAAAGCAAGACAGTCTGATGCCACTCCAGTAACCTATGCAATAGAATCACCACAAAATATAGACCTCAAAGCAAATAAGACAAAATCCCCAGTAAACATCCTCAGAGAAGTTCTTTGGTAGTAAAAAGCCTTGGTCACCAGGACAACTAAATAGTGATGTCTACTCCTTAGAAGAACATTCCAGAACAAAGCAGTGTTATTTACTAAGCAGCACTGTTTACCATGCAAGAAAAGCCACAGGCACAACAAAACCCACTATAAGAGTTTATTAAGGGAAGGGATAGAAAAAGATGTGCATAGGCCTACGGAACGACTGTGCAGGAAGAGGGGGGAGGAATAGGTGGAACCCACTTTTATAGATTCTCCCCACACATGCACATATGGGCTTATGTAGCTGTGCCACACATGCGCATAGATTATGTGATCACACTGTGTGCAGATTACGTGATCATGTAGCACATGGATTACTTAGGACATAAGGCTAAGCATCTTGCCTGGCTACTGGACAGCACATGCATTGTCATATAGCTGGGGGAGTGGCTAGGAATTCTACCATTCCAGGCTCTTTGTTCTTATAAAAAACGGTAGGTGAACGGGAATGAGGGCACTGTCCCCCAAAACTGCTTCCAGCTGACTCGGTGGGCATTGGTTAACTTTTGGGGGTAGGGAAGGGTGTTTCTAAGGACATCCTGAGGTAGTTGACTGTCCTCCGCTGCTTTGAGAATCATCCATCGTCTTCTGCTGCTTCGGGCTCTGTGGAATCGTTGGTCGCTGCTTGGATCTGACTGTTTGGGTCTGACAAGGTGCTGTCCAGGTGGATTCAAGCTGGCTCTGGAGCTCAGAAGAATTTTTAAACATATAAAGAAGCAGCCACTGGGAATTTAAAATCTTGAGCTGGTAGCCATGATATTATAATGTTTAGTACTCTGCTATCAGAATTTTATTGGTTAGTGTTAACAAGAGAGAAATCTGGAACATGCTTTTAATTTTTCATTATTATCAGTTAGGCTTTTTATCTTCACCTGAGACAAACCTTAATGCACCTGTTTCCTTTATTATTTAGCACCCAGGAGACACAGGTGATGGGTTACTGAGGGAATTTAACAGTAATAGATTGCTATATTAAAGTCAGTTTTTGTTTTTGTTTTTGTTTTTGTTTTTGCAGAGTCCAGACCCTTTTGAGTCTGGGTGTGTGAATACCTCTGGACTGTTACTGTTCCTTAATACCTGGGTATATTTGATGGTCCTTGGCTTCCAGCTCTATGGTGGTCCTGTAACAATTAGCTGAGTGGTTAATTAGAAGTTTGAATATGTTATTAGAGACACAGAGGGAAATTGATTAAGCAGAATATGGTCAGTAGAGACAGGAAAAGTCAGAGAGGGAATCAGAAAGAAAAACATACTGGAATTGAGTATGGTTGTGGGATAAACCTCATTCTTCTAGAATTGGCAACAAGGCAGTTGATTGTGGTGTCCTCTGGAACTTGAGAGAACAGGGCCCTGTCTGTGTCACTGTGTATGAGGAGGAATTCTCCTGGGGTGAGGATAAGATAAAAGGCTTCAGGTGAGACAGATGACTTCAGTGTGGGAAGCCCTTGAGCTTAGCAGCTGTGGGGGTTACAAGAATTACCTTGAAGGCTCCCTGTCATTTAGGGGAGATTGAAACAGGCTGCTTGGGAAGGACTTGGAGCCTAAAAAGAGATAGAGGCAATAATTTTATTCAGTCAAGGTGAAGTTCCTGTGACATCTTAGTAAGAATGGATTTTAAAGACTAGTTGGTATGTTCCACCTTCCCTGAGGACTGAGGACAGTGTGGGATATGAAAATGCCAAGGAATATTAAGAGCCTTAGCTAATGTCTGGGAAATCTTGGAGGTGAATTCCAGACCATTATCAGACTGGAGAGAAGCAGGGATCCCAAGCCGGGCAATAATGTCCAGGAGAAGGAGATCCACAACTGTCTGAGCCCACTTATTAGAAGCTGGATATGCCTCCACCCAATTTGAAAATGAGTCCACCATCACAAGAAAATATTTAATTCATCTGACAGTGGGCATATGGGTAAAGTCAAGCTGCCAGTCAGTCCCTGGAAGGGAACCTTTAGCCTGGTGGGTGGGAAAAGGTTAGCTCTGATATTTGAAATTGGGATCTGATTTCATAGGAGGCAGTAATAGTTCTTAAGAGCTGTAAGTCCTCAGAAGTAGGCTGCAGGTGGGCTTTTATGAACTGAGACAGGGCGAGACTATTAGGGTGAAAGAGCTGTTGCAATAGGACAGAACGTGCCTAGTGTCAGGAGCTGCCTGTGAGGATGTGGGTTGTACTGTATGGATTCCCTGCAGTGAGTGGGGTGAGTCTGGGCCATGGAGGGCCACTGTCCTAGCTGCCTGGTCAGTCCAGTTATTTCCCTTAGAGATGATGGAGCTGTTATCTGATGAGACCAGCAGTGGATAATTCCTATAGCCTTGGGGAGATAGGAGGCTTTTAGCATGGCCATTATTTGGCCTGAGTTAGATGTGGATCCTCCCTTTGCTATAAGGAGCCCACGCTCTTTCCAGATAGCAGCATGGGACAGGAGGATATGGAAAGCATATTTCCATATGTGTAAACATTTAGGGATTGCCCCTGTGCCAATTGGAAGGCACAGGTGAGAGCTATCAGCTCAGCCTGTTGGTTAGTAGTGTGTGTGGGTAGTACCTGTGCTTCTACCACCCCAGTATCTGACACCATGACATAGCTCGATTTACAGGTCCCCTCATGTAAAAAAGGAGCTGCCATGTGTATACCAGGCATAAGTGGCCTGAGGCAATATGCCCCCCATGTGTGTAAAAGATGGGGCAATAATTCCCCTAGGGTTTCGGTGCAGGAATGAGATGGAGAATAGTCAGCATTAGGTTGATGGAAGAGGCTTGAAATATTAAGAGGTGGGCAAGTCTAGAAAGAAAGCATAGCATCTTCCGGTAATGCCACTTGGAGAGAAAGAACTCGGGAAGGAGGTAAAATTTATAAGCCTTTATAAGTTAAGAAATGAGACAGGCTATTGCTGGGAATGTCTTTCTGTAGGCTGTGAATGTGTTGCTCTGATTGATTGATAAATAAAACACTGATTGTCCAGTAGCCAGGCAAGAAGTATAGTATAGGCGGGATAAGCAGAGAAGAGAATTGTGGGAAGTGGAAGGCTGAGTGAGGAGACGCTGCCAGCTGCCACCACCATGAGAAGTAAGATATAAAGATACTGGTAAGCCACAAGCCACACGGTAAGGTATAGATTTATAGAAATGGGTTAATTTAAGATACAAGAACTAGATAGTGAGAAGTCTGCCACAGCCATACAGTTTATAAGTAATATAAGTCTCTGTGTGTTTACTTGGGTCTGAGTGGCTGTGGGCCCAAGCAGGACTGGAGAAAACTCCAGCTACAGGTTATGGTGAGAGAAGATAGTGATGGGTAACCCAAAGGTTAGTTTCTTTGATTCCCAAATAAGGAGCTCAGCAGCTGCTAAAGCATGAATGCAAGGTGTCCATCCCTAAGTAGTGATATCTAGTGTTTTTATTTTTTGGACAGGTCTACTACAGGTGCAAAGGAGGGTCCCAGCTGGTGCCCTGGGGTCTCTAGGGCATATCCCTCTCTTCCTGTTACATATATGGAGAAGGGACAAGTGAGGTCTGGGAGATGAAGTGCTAGGGCCTGAAGGAGAGCCTGTTGGAGTTTCTGGAAGGGTTTAGTAATGGGGTGAAGGAGGGATTCATGAGGGGATCCCAGAGCTGCCTCATATAAGGGGTGAGCAAGGAGAGAAAAAGATAGAACTCAGGACCGTAAGAAGCCAGCTATTCCCAGAAAGGACAGAATCTCCTGTTTAGTAGGGGGGACTGCATTAATTATTCTCTCATTTAATTGTTCCATTTTCAGACTGCCTAATGTGTTATCAAACAGAGACCAAATTCCCTCCATTGTAAAAATGTTAAAAAAAATTCTCTTTTAACTAATTTCTCTCTTTAAGAAATCTTACTTGACTCACCAAATTTGCCAACAATGACGATTCAGATGTGAGGCTGACTCCTCTGCATAGAACAATATAAGCCCAAGTGTGTTTCAAGACAGCTACTTAGTGTGGTATCAGCACAAGATGTCAACCAACCAATGTCCCTCTTGGTGGCACTTTGGACAAGGCCCAGATGGTGGCCCACATGGGGCAGGGCAGGCACAAGCCCAGTGGCCTTCTCTACCACATTTAAAACAGCGACCTGGAGGCCTTTGGGTGGCCAGTCAGAAAGTGTGTGTCAGCATTTGGCAGTTCTGTTTACGGGCTTTCTCATCTCCCCCATGGTACACCTTAAATGCCACTGCTAAGACTTCTGCCTGTGACATCAGAGGCCCTCTCTCCAGAGGCTTGAGTTTAGACCTAATATCAGAGAAGCTCTGCAAGATGAAACAGGTCAAAAGGAGCTGTCTGCCCTCTGGGCTCTCAGGATCCAGACTAGTATATTGTAAGAGAGCCTTTGTAAGCCATTCTTAAAAATGAGACAGATTTTCTTCCTTATCTTGAATTATGTTTTTAAGCTTTTCATAGTTTACTGGTTTAAGGGCAGCCTTACAAAGACCTGCCAGGAGGCAGGTGGTAAGTAGATCCCTAGCTAATTAGCCACCTGGGGTATTGCAATGCCAACGTGGGTCCTGTTCGGGAACTACCTCGGCCCTGGGTGGATGGGCAGCATTAGTTTGATGAACCTCATCTGCATATATTCTAGCCTGTTCCCAATCTGCGCGCCTCAGGAAGTAGATTATTAGCAAGTATTATATATATATAAATTATGAAAGGTAAAACTGTAAGATTGGGTAATATATTAGAATTGTTTAATAAAGTAAGAAGAATTAGAGGTCTAAGAGCCCAGTTTTTTTCTATCTGAGAAAGTTCCACGAGGGAGAAAGGGATGTGAACCTTAACCAGTCCACCCACCCCAGCAACCTCTCACAATGGCACGGCTGGAGCTGGGCCCCTTAGCAGCTCAAGAATGAGTGACAGGAGAAGTGAAGGTGGGAGCCAGAGTTGGGAGGTTGGAGCGGGGCCAGATACCAGAGAGGAGGAGGGGACTAGAGGAGGAGCCAATGGGACAGACGCTGGAGCAGGAGCGGGAGGTCAGATAGGCAGAGGTTCACTGCAGGGTCCCGAACAGGAGTCAGAGATTCTTCAGGTTCATGCTGCACAGCTAGGAGCACGTGGACAGAGAGAAGCAATTAAGAAGGGAGGGTTTGGAGCGTATATAGAAAAAAGCCTGAATAGAAGGCAACTCTTTCCATTTGCCCATTCGCTGGCAGACGTTAGATAACTCCCTTAAAATATCAGGGTCAAAGGAGCCATTAAGTGGCCATTTCTTATTGTGATCTAAGGGACAGTTGGGCCATTTTTTTAGTGCACAGGTGGGCAAGTTTAGAGGTTTTTAAGTAAGGCATTAAGTTGAGAGGCTCAAGAGTTTCTAGAAGACATCCTAAAGGAGAGGTAGAACTAATGGGGTTGGAAGCCTTGTTTCCCATGGCTGTGGCAGAGAGGTAAAAAAAAAAAAAAAAAAAAAAAAAAAAAAAAAAGAAAAAAACGTGATCCAAAGGCTACAATCTCAGGCATTCCGAGATCAAGTTAGGATCAGCAATTGGCACAAGTCATTCAATGCTTTGTCAAGCAAGAGAATGAGGGTCAGGGCATAAGGAGCCCGAGGACAAGGGTCCGATAGCGAGAACAATATCTCAGACCACAGTCATGGGAAATGGCTGAAGATTTAAGCCTGCAATGGAAACCAACCATAACCAATGAAGGCTCCCCCAGTCCCAAGGACACCAGAGGGATGCTGGACAATCAGTGGAACTGTTTACACTGGCTGGTTGGTAAAGGGAAAACTCACCAATCAAAGCAGCCAGTGTTATGCAAAAGCATTCTGGCAGCCAGGCAAATGGAAAAGTGGGCAGTTGTAGGTATAGCAAACCTTGGTATAATAAATAATATAATAAATAACCAATGTTATTTATTAAGTGGCACTGTTTACTGTGTGAGAGAAGCCACAGGCACAACAAAACCCACTATAAGAGTTTATTAAGGGAAGGAATAGAAAATATGTGCATAGACCTATGGAATGACTGTGCAGGAAGAGAGAGAAGGAATAGGTGGAACCCGCTTTTATTGGTGTCCCCCATTCAGGTACATATGGGCTTACGTAGCTGTGCCACGCATGCACATAGATTATGTGATCACACTGTGTGCAGATGATGTGATCACACGGCACATGGATTACGTAGGACATAAGGCCCTAGGATGACTAAGCATCTTGCCTGGCTACTGCACAGCACATGTGTGGTCATGTAGCTAGGGGAGTGGCTAGGAATTCTAACACAGAGCCTCACTTTCCATAGTGTAGACTCAAAGCAAGCATGATAATGAAACAGAGACTTCTGAAAACTTCCAAAAGTAATCTGAGGCCAGGTAACCTGAGGGCTCTCCTGCATGGGGCAGGCCTGTGGGTAACAGTTGAAAGAGATTTGCACCTGAAGGTAAGAGGTTAGGCAACTCTAGGTGTGCGCAATAGGGCTCCATTGCTTGAACAAGGCACACACACTCATGCATTGGTGTTGTTTCATCTAAAAATGTTCCCCTTTGCACAACCCAGGATCAACCATCTCCAGTATATAACCTCCTCCCTTCACTTCTCCTTCCCACGGACCTATCTGGTGTCTAAGTGTAGAAGAATCACCTCTACTTGGTTTGCATTCATTCTGGGTTCCTTCAGGTTTTCCTCTCCAGGGTATTCTTGCCTTGTGGTTTTTACTAGTCTTCCTTTGCCTGTCACAATGTGTATGTTTCACCTGCCCCAACCCCAGTGTGTGTGTGTGTGTGTGTGTGTGTGTGTGTGTGTGTGTTCACATGCGCACGTGTGTGTGCATGCACGACCCCAAAATACTAAGAAATATCAGCAGATCATATCTGTGGACTAATGACTTAACCATAAAGAAGGAAAAGGGATGCAGGAGAAGAAAAATTTAAAAATAAAAGGAGAAGAGTATAAGAGAAGTGGAGGATACACCTGTGTAACACAAATCTTAAAAGGTCTCATTAATAAAATCAAACCCAGAGCCAGGTATTGGGGTTAAAGCTGGAAGATCAGAGAAGCAGAACATGCCACAGAACATGCTCACCTGGCCAGTTCCTCAGCCGATCCTGTTTCCTCGGACTGGAAGTCTCTGAGTCCTCATCCAAATGGATCTCAGCTGAACTGCTGCTCAAACGCCTAAAAGCTTAACAAGACTCTAGTTCCTGGTCCTCACACCTTATATACCTTTCTGCTTCCTGCCATCACTTCTGGGATTAAAGGCGTGTGTCACCATGCCTGGCTGTTTCCAGTGTGGCTTTGAACTCACAGAGATCCAGATGGATCTCTGCCTCTGGAGTGCTAGGATTAAAGGTGTGTGTGCCACCATTTTCTGGCCTCTATGTCTATCTAGTGGCTGTTCTGTTCTCTGACCCCAGATAAGTTTATTAAGGTGCACAATATATTGGGGAACCCAATATCACCACATACCTGTCTTTGGACACTGGAGAAGTCTATTCTTCCTTCCTTTCTACTATGTATGGAGCCACTTTCAATTATAACTGCCCAGGAAAACACAAAAAGAGAATAAAACGTTTTCCTCTATAAACTGCAGTCAATTAGTGTGGCCTTGAGAGACAATATCACAGGTCACGAAAATGCACTAAAACACATATGTATGCATTATTATGTACATGTGTAGATTCATAGGTACATGTGATCATATGTTCACATATTGTGCACCCCAATAACTTATCTGGGGGTCAGAGAACAGAACAGCCACTATATTAAACATAGAGGTTAGGCAATGGTAGCACACGCCTTCATCCTAGCATTCCAGAGGCATCGATCCGTCTGGATCTCTGTGAGTTCAAGGTGACACTGTAAATAGAGCCAGGCATGGTGACACATACCTTTAATCCCAGGAAGTGATGGCAGGAAGTAGAAAGGTATATAAGGTGTGAGGACCAGGAACTAGAGGCTTTTAAGCTTTTAGACTTTTAGCAGCCGTTCAGCTGAGATCCATTCAGGTGAGGACTCAGAGGCTTCCAGTTTGAGGAAACAAGATCGGCAGAGAAATTGGTGAGGTGAGGTTAGCTGTGACTTGTTCTGCTTCTCTGATCTTTCAGCATTCACCCCAATACTTGGCTTTGGGTTTTTTATTTAATAAGACCGTTTAACGATACATGTTACAATATATAGTTGTGTTTCTTATGTTTATATGTGTATGTGTGTTCATATGTATATATGTGTTCATATGGGCATATGTATGTGTCATATATGCAAGTTCAGAGATCTATTGGTTACTAACAAGGTATATGTACCATTATTGCACCCTTAGGGTTATCATGCCATGCTGGTCATTATTGTGTTTCATAGGCATCATAGATGGTATGGTGTCTTAGTTATGGTTACTATTGCTATGATGAAACACCATGACCAAAACAACTCGGGGAGGAAAGGGTTTATTTGACTTACACTTTCATATCACTGTTAATCTTCGAAGTTAAGTCAGGGCAGGAACCTGGAAGCAGGAGCTGATGCAGAGGCCAAGGAGGGGTGCTGCTGACTGGCTTTCCCAGTGTACTGGGTGGTTTGTGTGTCAACTTGACACAAGCTAGAGTCATCAGAGGAAGGATGACTATGGCCTCATCTATAGCCTCTACATCAGCTCCTGCCTCTGGGATCCAGCCTTATTTGAGTTCCTGTCCTGAATTCCTTCAATGATGAACAGCAATGCTGAAGTATAATCCAAATAAATCCTTTCCTCCCCAACTTGCTTTTTGGTCATGGTGTTTCATCACAGTAATAGAAACCCTAACTAAGACACTCATCCTGCTTTCTTATAGCACCCAGGACCACGAGCCCAGGGGTGAACCCACCCACAATGGGCTGGACCCTCCCACATCAATCACTAATTATGAAAATTCCCTACAGCCCTTCCTGAAGCCTGACTATAGAGAGGCATTTTCTCAGTTGAGACTCTATCCTTTCTGATGACTCTAGCTTGTGTGGAGTTGACATAGAACTGACTAGTACAGCTGGGTAGGATTATTGGTTGCTTTGCTCCTTTGTAAGATTATATGGCGCCTTCTGATGCCATAAAAGCTAGCACTCAGGGAGGGAGCATTCAGGTTGTATCCAGTTTGGGTTCTCTAGGACCTGTGTTCAGAGTGCAATAGAGACTTACTTCCACCTCTGAGTAACAATCAAGGGCAACAGCAATACCCTAAAATATTTTGGAAGTCTATTGGACAACCCTGACCAACAACTCAAAAGAGAGCTTTTCATGCCTGGTATTAGGGTTTTTTTTTTAAGATAGTCTATGGCTCTTGGGGAGAACACTGTCAGCTTAAATGGGAAATTTTCATTTAACTATAACTATATAGTTTATACATACACATGCACTATAGGTATTTTCAGGTAGATAACTAATAGTACAATATCTTATGGCTTTTCCAGGCATCCTTACTGTTATTTTACTCTCTGATCTCCTTCTATATTTATCTCACTCCCCACAATTAAAATGGGTACATTTTCCCCTTCAGATCACTTATACCCTGCTACTCCTCTATCCATTGTGCCCCTTCCCTATGATGGTCCCTTTCTGCTTTCCTGGTTTCTGTAGTTACTCCAGGTCATATACTCATATGTGGATTTGGAGGTAGGAGCTTCCGATGAGGGAGAACATGTGGTGTTTGTTCTGGGTCTGGATTATCACATTCAGTATGATCTTTTCTAGTTCCATCCATTACCTGCAAATTTCACTTTTCTTCATAGCCAAATAATATTCCATAGTGTATATGTGTAAGACTTTAATTTGTCAATTGAAGGACAGTTAGGTTGTTTCCATTTCCTAGCTATTATGAATAGAGCAGAAATGAACATGGCTGAGCAATTATCAGTGGAGTAAGATATTGGTTGAGCCCTTTGGGCATATGAAAGAAATGGAACATCTGGGTCATATAGTAGGCTTATTCTGTAGATTCTTTGGTTCTTCACACTGATTTCCAGAGATTGGACTAGTTTGCAATCTCATCAACAGTTTAAAAAGGCCCCCCTTTCCCCATATGCTCTCCAGCATTTGTGGAATATTCCTTTACACTGTGTAAATATATATTGCTATGATTGGTTTAATAAAGAAGTTGACTGACCAATAGCTGGGCAAGATAAAGTTAGGCAGGAGAACCAAACTGAGAATTCTGGGAAGGAGAAGGGAAGAGTCAGGAGTCACAAGCAGATGCAGAGAGAAGCAAAATGGCATGGCATACTAAGAAAAGGTACCAAGTCACGTGGCAGAGCACAGATAAAAAATATGGGTTAATTTAAATGTAAGAGTTAGCTAGTAACAAGCCTGAGCTATTGGCCAATCATTTGTAATTAATTCAAGCCTTTGTGTGATTACTTGGGACTGGTGGCCTGGGAAGAAAAAAATTGCCTACAAACGGTGCTCCAATGTGGGTCTGAAATTAAAACCTAACAAAGCTTAAAAAAAAAAAAAAAGATTCTAAGCACACACAGAAACATAGCCAAGAGTAGCTTCCTAGTCTTGTGTCTCTCATGCCAGCTGTGGTACAGGGAAGCATCTCCTGGCCACAGCCTGTAGGTTAGAGCCATGAGATAAGCGGCTTTACAGGTTCCCACAGTCTCTCACATGGGCCATGAGCTAAGCTGCATAGTGGGTTCCTGCAGTCTCTCATGCTGGCTGCAGTACAGAAAAGTGTCCCCTGACAGTTGCCAGCAGGATGGAGCCAGCAAGATGGAACCAGCTGCCATGCGCTACCACCATGTGCTAAGCTGAGCAATGTCAGAAGCTGACAGCAGTTTAAGATTCACCTCATGTAATCAAAGCACAATATAGTTATACAGTAAAAACAGATTCAGATGGGAAAAAAAAAACCTTTGAATGGGTTACAGTGTGTTTAAAAATATACATAGGCTTGGGAGAGAGAAGAGAAAGAATATAGTCTTAAATTAAAATATATAATTAAAAAAATAAAGCCCTTTAAGAAGGAATAGAATAATAAAAAATATATAATAAGCCACATAAAGATGGGAAATACACAGAGAGTCTGGATCCTGTATGTTACTATGTCATCTTTAAATTTTCTCACTGCTAATGAAGGAACAACAGCTGCTAAGACACATTGGATTATGAAAACTGCTTCCTTAAACCAATCAATATATTTTTAAAATGGCCTGACTTCAAAATAGAAGTCAAAATGTGTGTTACTTTGGGAAAGAGGTTCTGCTTTTATTTTCACAGGAAATGAGAGGCTGTAGATTCATTCAAGCTTAAAAATGATCAGGTTTGATCAAGGAAGACCCCTGTCTTGAAATCCCATCTACAGACATAAAAAATAAACATTAAAAAAAAACTACAAAACACATAACATATATTTTATCTGCTCAAACATAAAATTTAAAAAATCATCTTTGGCCTACTTGTGTATAATGCACAGTCTATACTTGTATTAATACAGATATATTTGTTATCTTTAAAAGTTTATGTATTTTCAAAGCAAGGGATCAGATACCAATAAAAACAGATGGCCCAGGTGATCCAGCAGCTCAGAGTGCCTCTGTTGCAGTTTCCTCGGAGTTCTACATCCAGAACAGCTTCAAGGCTGCTGGCTGAGATGATCCAGCCTCACAGCCAAGACTTACCCAATATCCTAAATTTTCTCAGGGTCCAAAGATTACCAGAGCCCCCCAAAAGCAGAAAGTAGTAATGATATGGGTAATGATACCTATAACCCCAAAAGATGGGTTATGGATATTTAATAATTTAAGGGGGGTTGGTTACAAATTGCTATTGGTAATGGTCAGGAAAAAAGCTAAACAAAAGAGATTAGATTCAGGGATCTCTTTCTGAAAAGAAAAAGGGGCAATATAGAGATGATAGAATAAAAGGGTAGATTATTGAATCTAATTTTAAAAAACTACTAGTCTTAAATATTTTACATTGGTATGGACTTTGGTTTATTGATACAAATCCAAAGTTATTTTTGCTACACTATATGTATGTTTCTACTCTTGTTTGGGGTATTGTGCTTATGCAACTCATTTAAAAATGCAATATATAATTAAGATATACAGATTAATAGTCATCTATAATAGTCAAACTGATAGTCATGTTAAGTATGTTTTCACAGTCATACATAGATACATTTAGATAGATAGATGGTCTTCAAACACTTCAAAGATCTACAGAATATGTCATTTAAATTGTTTTAATAGCATAAGGCTTTTTATGACAGTGAGACGCTTCTGCTCCTGGCAGCACCAATCTACTTCAGAGAAGATGATGGGCATCAAAGAATCTCCATATGGAGTTTGTTTTCTCTATGGCAAAGGCTAGACACGTGGTCAAAAAACTGCCCTTGCCGCAGTTGCTGACAGTTACTGTCCAAACTGCACCAGCAGGACGCAAAAGAAAGCAACTGCCAAACTTTGTCAAGACAAGGTTGTGTCAAAATTCCCTGCTTCTCAGAAATGTCTGTCAGATATACTAGGCTTGTAGGCCAAAGATGGATGCCCCAATGTTGCAGAAGAACCTAGAGTGGCTATCCAGGCAGCCAGATGTCCCTGTCATTCGGTAACATTTCACCCTTCTGGGGTCTTTGATGGAGTTGAAGGCTAGATAGTCATAGTTAAAGTTTTCCTCAGTTATGATAAAATATAAATTAGGTGTAGAACTTTAGAATCACAAAGAAAATAGATATTACAATATTTTCTCTAATTTTGCCCAATACAAATGAACTATATATTGTAACTGTAATTCTTACTTGATAACTGTTTTTGTTGTATATAGTCTTATACTATGTTAAAGTTAAAACCTTCCTTTTTAATTAGACAAAAAGGGGGAAATGTGGGATATTCCTTTAAACTATGTGATTGATTTAATAAAAAAAAGCTGACTGGCCAATAGCTGAACAGAATAAAGTTAGGTGGGAAAGCCAAACTGAAAATGATGGGAAGAAAGGCAGAGTCAGGAGTGGGGAATTGATGCAGAGAGAACCAAGATGGGCATACTGTACTGAGAAAAGCTACCAAAACACATGGCAAAGCATAGATTAAAAATATGGGTTAATTTAAAATGTAAGAGTTAGCTAGTAACAAGCCTGAGCTATTGGCCAAGTATTTATTATAGTGGTATTTTATTTGTACTGAAATGTGATTTTATTTGTATGTTAATAAATAAAGTTGCCTAGGGGTCTGAGCTATTAGCAAGCCATACCGAAAGCCAGTTGTGGTGGTGCACGCCAGTAGGATTTGCTGAAGGAAGTGCACGCCTTTAATCCCAGCACTTGGTAGGCAGAGCTAGGTAGATCTCTGTGTGTTCAAGGATACAGCCAGCATTGGAGACACACGCTCCAATGTGTGTCTGGAGGTCTGTACAGACAGGCAGTGACAAGGCAGTCACGTGGTTGGGTCTATTTAAAGACAAACAGACAGGAAGTAGCTCTCTTTCGGAGAGGTCTCTTGGCTGAAGAGGCTAGCTGCAGCAGTCGGGTAAGGCTCTTAGCTCTGACCTCTTGGGCTTTATCTTTACATTGGCTCTGTGTTTCTTATTTAATAAGATGGTTGGTTACATCTACAATTTATAATTCATATTAAGTCTCCATGTTGGTAATTGGGAGCAGCTTGCAAGACAGAAACTTCTGCCTACAAGTGTTGGTCAGTTATTCCATTGACCTTTACAATTCTGAGTGGAGTGAGATGAAATCTCAAAGTTGTTCTGATTTGCATTTCTCTAATTACCAGTGATGATGAAAATTTTTAAACACATTTCTTAGCCATTTTTATCTTTTCTTTTGAGAACTCTCTGTTCAGATCACAATTAACCTTTTGAATGATCTGTTTGGGTTTGTTTGTTTCTTTGTTTTATATGATTGTTTTTATTTTTTAGCTCTTTGTATATTCTGAATATCAATCCTCTGTTAGATGTACAGCTGGCAAAGATTCTCTCCTAGTCTATGGGCTTCCACTTAACCTAAGTGATTGTTTCTTTAGCTATCTAGGAGCTTTTAAGTTTTATGAATTTCCACTTGTCAATAGCTAGACTTAATTCTTGGACAAAAGAAATCCTATTCAGATAGTCCTTTTTTAACTCATGTAGGGTACTGCCCATGTTTTCTTCCAGAGTTTCAGGTTTCACATCTAGGTCCTTGAACACCTGAAGTTAGTTTTGTGGAAGGTGATAGATATGGGCTAATTTCATTTCTCTACACACACACACACACACACACACACACACACACACATTGAAGAGAAAGATGACAAAATCTTGAGGTTTAATTGTGGGTCTAGAAGACTGAAATCAGTTGTGTAATTCTTTCTTCAAAAATCTTGCCTCCAAATGTTTTTACTTCAAAAGATAACATCTTGTAAAATCAAAATATATATAAGTAAGCAGCTGTATGACAATAAATAGTTACATGCAATTAATAGGCTAATTATTGAAGTCTATAGTATTTTTAAATGTTTATTACTTATTTAGTTTTAAAATTCTTTTTATTTTATTGAAAAAATATACATATTGAGTTTTTTGAGACAGGTTTCTCTGTGTAAAAGCTCTGGCTGTCCTGAAACTTACTTTGTAAACCAGGCTGGCCTTAAACTCACAGAGATCTGCCTGCCTCTGCCTCCCGAGTGCTGAGTTACAGGCATGCGTCACCATCGCCCAGCTGAAAATATATTATTTTTATCCTGATTGTGTTTTCCCCTCCCTCTACTTCTCCCAGCTCCTCCACACCTCCCCCTCATCTGGATCCACCCCCTTTTCTGTCTCTCATTAGAATATAAACAGACTTCTAAGGAATAATAATAAGATAAAACAAAAACAAATACATTGGAATAGCATAATATAAATATACAGAAGGAAGAGCCCAAGAAAAGGTACAAGAAACAGTTACAGACACAGAGATCCACTAGTTTGCACTCAGAAATCCCATAAAAACAAAAACCAAAAGCCATAATCTATATGCAAAGAACCTGTAGGGTAAAGAAAAGAGTGAGGATTTAAAAATTAAAATAAAATTTAAAAAATAATGTAATTTTTTTTAAAAAGAAAGAAAAGACAGGTAGTGGTGGTGGCAGTGCAGCTTTGATCCCAGCCCTCGGGAGGCAGAGGCTGGCGGAGCTCTGTGAGTTCGAGGCCAGCCTGGTCCACAGAGTGAGTTCCAGGGCAGCCAGGACTATTACACAGAGAAACCCTGTCTCAAAAAACCATAAAAAAAAAAATTAAAAAAAAAATGAGACATGGAACCTGCAAAGATGCCACTGAGTTCATCTTTCTTTCTTTCTTCCTTTCTCTCTTTCTTTCTTTCTTTCTTTCTTTCTTTCTTTCTTTCTTTCTTTTTTGTTTTTTTGTTTGTTTGTTTTTGTTTTTCAAGAGTTTCTCTGTGCAACAGTCCTGTCTGTCCTGGAACTCACTTTGTAGACCAGGCTGGCCTCAGCTGAGTTCATTTTCTGTTGACCATCTACTGCTGAGCATGAGGCCTACACATAAGAATAGTTTGTTTCCCTGGTGAGACTCCTTAGGAGAAAACTAAATTTTCATTGCGACTGTCTATCAACTGGAGCTGGCTTCTGGGTGAGGGATGAGTATGTACGTCCACTTCTCCAAGCAGTCAAAGTTTAGCAAAAGCAAAGAGGCTAGACACACATCTTCAAGTCAGTTACTCTTAGCCTGAGCAGACCTTAGGAATTCACAAACCGTAGTTATTAAATATATCTTTCTCATCAAACATATGTTGTTCCTTAATTAAATTTTTCAGAAGCTTGGTTTTGAACAGTTAGCACAGACATAAGTGGTTACACATACATCTCTAAGTCAGTAAACATTATTATTACTCTCTTTTAACCTTGGTAAAGTTGTCTGCCAGCGACATGGTTGCGTCCATCCTGATAAGATCACCAGCAAAGATGGAGGTGAGCCACATGGTTGCTATTTAAAAATACCTATTTTAATAAATAAGAACTAAATCACATATATAAATATTGTAGCAAATTAATATTACCCATATATAGATATTTTTAATTATCAACCTTTTGTTACAGGTTTTAGGTTAAATTTTGTTACAGATTTTTTAACTATACCCAATGAACTCACAAATCCTGAGATACTTTATAGCATAGTCTTAAGAGCTGGTTTATTTTTGTTTTTGTCGTTGTTGTTGTTTTAGAGCATAGAGCAAAAAAAATTGTAGAGATAAAGGATTCTTAAGAGTAGAAAGTAGAAAAACCTTAGAGATGAGAGACTTTGGGAGTGTACAGTACAGAAAGTTTAAATGAAAGAGACTTGGGGAACATTTGTTTGTGCGGCTGCAGGAGTTGTTACCATATGAGAAAATTTGAAAATCCAGTGTGCTATCTTTGGCCATTGAGCTGTACTGAGTGAGGCCAAGCCATTTGCAGTAAGACAGCAAAGCTTTAACAGAATCTCTGAGTCTGTGGAGGAAATTTAGTCTAAGGAGGAAAGGAGAAAGGGTCACAAAATGAACTCCGCTGTAGGGAGTTCCTATAAACCCCAAGAGGGAGCTGAGAGACCCGGAACAGGGTTGCAGTTAGGAATTCGCCCGAGGAAGGATTCCAATATTGTAGAAGCCCAGGAGGGCATAAAGGAAGTTGCAGAACTTAGCAGACAGCTCTATGGAGAGGCAAAGGAGCTACAGGAGGGAGCTAAGAACAAAAGGAGAAGAGAGAAAGTGTCATGTGACAAGAATTTCAATCCCGAGCAGACTGAGAGACTTGTCATAGAGCAGTCACAGAGGACAGGTATCCAAGTGGCAGGTGCTCAGTAGGGCAAAAGGAGCATCCTGGCACACTGGTGTCAAAGCAGCAGTCCCAAGGTGACACTTACCCAGTAGAGGAGGCCAGGAGAAAGCAGCTGAAGAGCAGACTGGGAGAGGCTGTGGGGAAAGGGAAGGTTCCAATAGAGGAAGGGTAAGTGTGTAGTAGAGAGACGCCCAAGTGGAGCACAGCAGGCAGGCATACCCGGCTCCCAGAGCCAGAGGGACACTTACCAAGCAGACAAGGAGAGAGGAATGGTTAGAGCAGGTGGAGGGAAGAAGCGGATGAAGAGGCAGACTCTAGAATCTGGAGTCAAATTTGGTGAGTGGCAGAAGCCAGCAGAAACAAATGATCTGTACATACATTAGGAGAGTCAAATCAGCAGCTTGGTCTGGAGAGGCCGAGGCCCTTGTGGGGAGCTCATATATGCCACTCCTGTGGTTTCAGCACCAGATGAATGTAAAAGTAAGGGCTTGACCGCTCCTAGGTATAGTAGAGAAGGTTTTTATTGTAAATATGAGGGAGAGAAGATCCAGGGGCGTCTAAAAGAGTCCAGACTGAACACGAGCAGAACAGACTGAACATGGGGGGGGGGGGGGCAAAAGGGCAAAGAGGAGACCAAGAGGCCAACAGCACCAAGAGAGCACATAGCCAAAATGGCTGAAGCGTATAGGAAGAGAAGCTGGTGGAAGGGGACTAAGCTCGGGTTGGGGAGGGTGGGGCAGGGGAGAAGTGTTGAGAGGAGCCGGGACTCTGCAGCAGGTGCTTGTGTGCTGAGAGAACCTGGTGGCAGTGTCCACTTTGAAACATTAAATAGGCACCTCAGCCACTGGGGAGGGGATGTCTTTGAGACCTACAACCACCACCCCCCACCACAGCAGAAAGCCTGGGGCCTTGGATGGCAGGGCATTCTTGAAACCCCTGCCCAGCTTGACTTCCCAAACCTTATCATTGGTCTTTTGATTGAAGCTAGTCCCTTTAGGAAGAAACAAAAGTTCAAAGACAGCGCAACACATGCATGGCCACCTAGAGCCAATGCTGGTCAGACAAACGTGGGTCCTGTTGGAATCACTGGCCACCTAGCTGGGCCCTAGTCTCACCACCAGCACAGCATTTTACAAGTATTAATTCTCTCAACCAACATAATCATCCAGAGGCATCACAATATAATCTGCCTACTTTACAAAGGTGGAAACTGAGTCATGAAGACACTACAGAGGAAAAAGAGCAGCAACCGCACCCATGCAAACTTGAGAGGAACTAGGCTATCATAGTATTTCCATGCAGTTTTTTAAATCTGTGTAGAGGCTGGGAAGATGGCTGTCAGTAAAGCATGCCGTGTAAGCATGAGGCTCTGAGTTGGATCCCTAGAACCCAAGTAAAAGTGTGGTTGCACATACTTGTAATTCTAGCACTGGGAAGTGGAGACAGATTTCCTGAGGCTCACTGGCCAGCTGAGCCTAGCCCACGTGGAGATCTCCAGGCCAGTGAGAGACTTAAAAATAAGGGGGATGGTGCCTGTGGTAGTTCGAATGTATTTGGTCTCCATAAGCTCATAGGAAGTGGCATGATTAGGTGTGAACTTGTTGGAGGAAGTGTGGTCTTCTTGGAGGAGGCTGGAAGACCCATGCCTTTAATCCAGATGTTGAGGCTGGAGGGCAGATTTTTAATCTGGGCCACACTTTCTGTTGGAAGTGTGTCACTGTAGGGACAGGCTTTGAGGTCTTTTTCTCAAGCTTCACTCAATGTGACAGTCAGTCAACTTCCTGTTGCCTCTGAGTCAAGATGTAAGCACTCTCAGCTCCAGCACCACATCTGCCTGCATGCCACCATGCTCCCCACCATCATGGACTGAACCTCTGAACTGTAAGCAAGCAACCACAATTAAATGTTTCCTTTTTAAGAGTTGCCATGTTCATGGTGTCTCTTCACAGCAACAGAAACCCTGACTACAGCAGCGCCTGACAACCTATGTGGTCTTCAGGCCTCCACACACGGGTACATACACACCTGCAACCACAATAAAGGAGGGCCAGTGAAATGGCTCAGCCCGTAAAGGTGCTTGCCACACATGTGTTATGGCCTGCATTCAATCTCCAGAACCCACACAAAGGTAGAAGGAAAGAACCAATGCCACCAAGTTGTTTTGTCCTCTGACCCCTCACACATTGGCTGTGGCACACGTTCCCACATATATGACAGCAGTAGTTTTTAAGTCACAGAGCACAGGGTCTACTGTGTGACAGTGGAGCTGAAGATCTTATTGGAATTCAGACTGTGTACAGTGTCCTGGGTCTGGGTCTATGGCACTGGGCAATGGCAGGCAGGCCACCTAGGGCTCTTTCCTCCTCCACAGTGAATTTCACCAGAGTTTGAAGCTTTTGAAAAAGACCTTCCCAACAATGGGTTCGCAATGATGTATGAGTCCCCATGTGATGTGCAGGCATGTGACTCCTGTGTTCTCTTCCCTGATGCTCCAATAGAACCTGAATGTGGTTTCTGCGTCACAAATAGTGACAAGGTACTGGACATGGAAAGCCTAGAAACGGAAGGAGCCTCGGCACTACCTGACTAGGTGCATCACCTCTCTGCTGCCACCTGCCAACCCTTCTCCAGACAGCAGACCCTCAGCCATCCAGTTACAAAAGTCCTGAAGAACAAAATGCTTTGAAATCAGATTATATGAACCCAGTTTTCCTGCTTATTTGCTGTATAACATCAAGCAAGCAACCCTACCTCTCTGTTCAACTATCAGAAAGGGATCCAGTCCTTCTATGTTGCTTTGCCAGGAAGATCCAATGAGAGAACACAGGTCAGAGGTCAGCATGTGCTTAGTGAACAGTAGGTCTTCAGCAATGGTCAGATCCCTTCCCCTCCCAACCCAGCAGCTTCTGTTGTTGAGCTGCAGGCAGGCTCTCATCAGCCTCCACCAGGCCATGACACAGACTGGATTTTCTCCTGAATGACAGGTTCAAGGAGGTAGAACAGACAAGTACTCACTGTTCAGGGGACAGGTTTCTCCAAAACCTAATTCTCAGGATTCATTTTAGAGATCAGGGGACTTAATTGGCATGAAGTTCTCAGGCCAGCCTCAGTCTCTCCAGGAGGGGCAGCCTCCTAACCGTTCATTCTACCCTGTCGTAGACTGAAGATGTCTTCCTCACTGTTAACCTCATTCTAGTGCCAGAACTGTGGGAGCAGGGAGGAGTGAAAAGAAGAGGGAGGAGGGAGCATGGGTAGGAAGAGGGGAGGAGGGAAACAGGGCATGGAGCTAGAAGGTTCTGGTTATGCAATGAGAATGTTTGCAGAATCAGGACTTGGAGGGCTGTTCTGTCACATCTGGCCCAGCTGGTCCCTGCCCACCACCTGTTTGTAGATGGTGTTTGTTGAGATGGGATTTGCCCAAAGTCCCACATGGAGGATATGCAATGGTGGCAATGGGCTAGGCTTTAATGGGACAGGACACTCAAGGCACAGCAGCTCTTTCTTATCTAGCTCTCCTGTGGGATAGCTGAGACAGTGACTTTAGCACCGGGGAGTGGTCACTTCCATATCTCATTTGACAAAAGACATGACCTAGAAAGTGCTCAGGGGGATTGTGCCACACTCAGATGTAGTGGGTAGCCATTCCAGCTTTGATCTGGAAGTTCCAACCCCCATTGAGGCTTTGGTAACTGTCACGCCTACAAGGTAGGGCCAAGAGAGGACCCTGGAGACCCGAGATCCAGATGGGCCACCTCTCTCTCTGTTCCTGGACCCTGGACGGTGGAGGTTGACCGAGCAGAGCTCCAGAGAATACCGTTGGACTGCGATACACCTTCCCCAGACCCTGCAACCTACCTATCCCTTTATTTGTAAGCTACTTTATTTGTAAGTTATTAAGGCCACTCTACGTAGTTAAAAGGAAAGTTTATTAGTGGCGTAACTTACAAATAAAGGGATAAGTAGGTCGCAGGGTCTGGGGAAGGTATATCGCAGCCCAGCGGTGTTCTCTGGAGCTCTACTCAGGCCCACCTCCACCGTCTCAGGTACAGGAACAGAGAGAGAGGTGGCCCATCTGGATCTCGGGTCTCCAGGGTCCTCTCTTGTCCCCGCCTTGTAGGCGTGACAGTTACCGAAGCCTCAATGGAGGTTGGAACTTCCAGATCAAAGCTAAAATGGCTACCCACTACACTCAGAACCATGTGAAGTGTGGGCAAGGGCTAGAGAAGCTGGATCCAGGCAAGTAGGCAAGACACTCCCCATACCCCAGCACAGCCTAACCTACTTTGCTTGCAAGTGTCTCTATAGGGATTGTGGCTCCTCACTGGGTTCCTGGCCCTGTGGCCTGAGTCCTTGTCCTAGTCTCTGACCTCCACCTGGAGCCCTGGCACCCTGCTGTGCTCACAGCCACCTGTCAGGCTGAAAACCATTCTCCCAGACACAAAGTTCTGTCCTCATCCATGCAGGGATGAGGTCTGGACCATGGTCCAGAATCTTTATTCACATGTCTACTGGGCAAGCAGTTGAGCTCTGGGCCCAAATCATTACAGAACATACGGGCCACAGAAAATGGAAATGGCCAAGAATGTGCTTGAGGCGAGTGCGCAGCAGCCACCTCCCTGCCCTTCCCTCTGCCCAGAGAGGGGCACTCGGGCACAGAAACACGGCTCATGGGGTCATTCAGGATCGGGCATCTGTGCCTCCAGGTGCTGTCCCCAACCACATCCCATCCCTTCTCACTTCACAAAGACTCACTGTTCTTGCCATTCAGAAAGCCACACATCGACAGGTGCTGGCCCTGCCCCAGCTGGCCTTCTGGGTGACACTGCCCACCCATCCTATGGAGTGAGGCCTGTGTCTTGGAAGAACAGCATCTCTGTCCCTCCCAGCAGAGACCTGGAGCAATCCTGTCTTTTTCTTTATTTAGAAACAGCAGATTCATGTTGCCAGACTGGTCAGTCTAGCAATCCTCCTGCCACAGAGTCTCAAATAGCCAGGACAATAGGCATATGCCACAATGCCTGGCTCCGCAGGCAGTCTGGATAATCAACAATTTTTGCAGACACTGGTCAATAATCCCTGGAGACATCACTGCTAATGACCACTCAGAGCACACACCATAGCAGGTCCAGGAACAATCTCCTTAATTGGGTTTCATTCTTCCAAATTTGAACTTGAAGACAGTGTGGTATGCAGGGAGACCTTGGCCTAGGGAAAAGCCCCTCCCATGGAAACACAGAAAACAAGCACCAAGGCCATGGTTGCTAACAAACCAACTTTAATTGATAGTGTACACAGAGGTCCAGGCAGTGGAGCTTGACCGGGTGGGACCAAGCCATATACCTGCCTGGACAAGTACCTGGTATACTCTCAGGGTTGGGGCTGGTGGGCGGGGGCGGGGGGGGGGGGGGGGGCTGCAGGACAGAAGCAGGTACTGGGCAGTTGTGCTGAGCAGCAGGTGTTGATGTGAAGACACAGGGCCAGGCCTGGGGGTTGGTGTGCAGAGCTGGAATTGAGGTGCATTAAGGATGACAAAGTACACAGCATCCATGGGTAACCTGTGATCACTGGGGGAGGGGTGTGTAACATGGTCCAAATCCCTGCCACTGGGAGCTCCAGGAAGAGAGGTGAAACACGGTGTGTGTGAAAGGCCCATGGCTGGCCCAGCTTGCAGTATGTGACCTGGGGCTAGTCACTCGTGCTTTCTGGGCCTTGAGGGAATGCACTAGAAGATTCCTATGGTTTTTAGTAACCATTAGCTTCATTACTTTGTGTGTATACGAGTACCATGAAGGACATGTAAGTCAAAGAATGCCTTACAGAAGTTAGTTCTCTCCCTCCACCATGTAATTCCAGGGATCAAACTCAGGTTGAACGGCTCAGCAGCAGGCGCCTTTACCCACTGAGCCGTCTCAATGGGCCAGCCTCGGTACTAAAGCAACATGTGTATTAAGAGCTGAGCAGGGCCTTTGGTTTTCAGGGTCACAATCATCCCTCACTGCCACACCTATGTTGAGGACAGAAGTACCTAGCACAGCCTGAGCACTAGGGAAAGACCCACAAGTCTTCCTGCCAGTCTATCCTAGGCTCGGCTTGGGTTCTCAGCTGTTCTACTTCCTCCAACAGCTGTGTGTGCAGAAGGGGCACCACAGGTGGGCAGAGGCCAGAGCTGGGGACACACAGACTCGTCACTCTCTATTGCCAAGCACACAAGGAACCCAGTATCCAGTGGGTGTTCAAAGAAGCTTGAGGAACTGCAGCAGAAGCAAGCTGGATCCAGGCAGAGCTGTCCTGATCTAGCTAGGCATGTGGAGGGGTTTAGAGAGTCACTGTCCCCAAGGCCCAGTCATCCTCTCCTGAGGGCAGGGGACACACCCTTACCTCTGTGACCATGGCACTGTGGGCTCTTTTGTAAGCCGCTGAACACAGGGCAGGATCCCGCTGCACAGCCTGCCTGGGAGCATGGAGGAAGGGGACCCCTGCTAAAGCAATGGGTGTGAACTGGGGAGCCCGGCCAAAGGCAGGTCACTGGGCTCTCACCATACAAGGACTTCATGTCTACTGCAAACAGAACAGGAAACAACTTCAAAACAAAGAGCAATGTCATATGGAGGAGTCTGGGAGAGGAGCCAGGAGGCAGTGGTCTGAGGGACATGGACATCTCTCTCTCTCTCTCTCTCACACACACACACACACACACATTCTCTCCCTCTCCCTCCCTCCCTCCCTCTCTCTCACACACACACACACACACATTCTCTCCCCCTCCCTCCCTCCCTCCCTCTCTCTCTCTCTCACACACACACACAGACAGACATACACAGACACACACACATACATTCTCTCTCTCTCTCTCTCTCTCTCTCTCTCTCTCTCTCTCCCTCTCTCTCTCCCTCTCCCTCTCCCTCTCCCTCTCTCTCTCTCTCTTGGCTCAATGTCAGGGTGGCCAGCGGCTAAACTGGAGGGGTGGGTGTACACAGCTGGGCCAGAGGGCAGGAGTTGAAGACCCAGGAGGGCAGTTTCTCCAGAAGCATAGAGACCACGCAGAGGGAGCAGAGGCCACCAGGGAATCTGGCTGGGACATCTGGCTAGGATGTTCTCATCCTGTGACTTGTACTGAGCATCTTGTGTTGACTCCTGGTCCTTCTGCATTCCTCCTACTCTATTGATACTGAAAGCTTGTCTCAGCTTGAGTGCTGACATGTCCCCAAACGTGTCTCTGTCCTACCACAAAGGAGCCACAGACATAAGGACTCATAGGAGGTGGCTAGGAATCAGGAGAGCGAGCACAGCTTACATGCCTAGGACCCCCGTGGGATGTGGGCAGTGGGACTCCTCAGCCACCTCCCTTAAGGCACTGCCCAAGTCCCCCCCCAATGTCCCTGCCCTCACTGGATGCTGCATTTGTCCCTCTCTCGGGCCTGGCCCTCCCGTAGGACCTTGGCCTTGATGTACTTGAGGTCACTGTTGACACTGGGACGGCGGGCAAAGGGTGAGACCATGCCATAGGCACCTGCGACCTTGGTGCGGCGCATGCAGAAGGGCCGGGGATGGAAGGCGTCACCATACTGCACGGAGATCTTATGGTGCAGTGCGGGGCTCATCTCGTGGGGCAGCTTGGCCATGCTGAACAGCACATAGAACATCTCGTTCACGTTCGTGTTCTTCTTGGCCGACACCTCGAAGTAGGCGCAGTTCTCATCCCCAGACACCAGCAGCTCGGCCTCCATGGCAGTGACCTGGCGGCATAGCTCACTGTGGTCATTCTTGTTCCCACAGATCACCATGGGCAGCTCTGCTGCCTCCTTGGTCTTATTCTTCAGGCAGGACTTGACCTCCAGGATCTGCTTCTGGAGGCGCTTGACCTCATCGAAGGACTCCCGGCTATCCAGGCTGAACACCAGGATG
This sequence comes from Peromyscus aztecus, assembly GCA_902168405.1. Classification (NCBI taxonomy): domain Eukaryota; kingdom Metazoa; phylum Chordata; class Mammalia; order Rodentia; family Cricetidae; genus Peromyscus; species Peromyscus aztecus. The sequence continues at coordinate 27,862 of CABHPQ010173493.1, forward strand.
AAGACATCTCCTGTGGAGGGAACGAGGCAGGCAATCAACTGACAGGCTGCCCTGTACCCCTCAGCATGGGTCCCATCAGCTGCCACTTAGGAACCCTACAAACCCTGACTGGGAGGCTCTTCAGGGCATCTGCCTGAGAAGAGAGTCAAGGCTCAGAGGGACTTGCAGATAAAGTGCAGCACACCTAGCTGGACTCAGATATGGTCAGTTTCCTTACAGGACTGTTGGAGGGCCCAGTCATCCCTGTGGAGTTACACAATAACTCTCAGAGAACTCCTGTGCACTTACTCAGCCACACCAAGAGCTTGCTCCAGTACCTTGCTCCACAGTAGGAATTCAGCAAGCACTGGTGTCTCTGTGTGGCAGAGGATGTTGGTGAGAGGGGTCTGGGTTTGTATCTTACCTCAACTTAGCAACTGTGTGACCTTGAAGGGTCCATTTAATCTCCGAGCTCCTTGATTTCCCCTCCCACATCATGTGAATGAAGCTGCCTTGCAGGAGGGTGATTAGAGCTAATGCATGCAGGGTGGCACACACTCAGCCATGTCAGGCATCAATAATGCTCATGAGAAAGGCACCTGCTGGGAGCAGAGCATTGCGCACACCTGCTGTTTCCTTGGCACTCCATAATATCTCCATGGGGAAGATTTTATTATTTTTCTGTTATGGGTGAGCCAGCTAAAGCTCAGAAAAGGTCACACAACTCAAATGTGCCAGGCCAAACTGTGACCTGATTTGTCTCTCACCTGGACTTGCCTGGCACATAGGATATACTCTCTGATTCTAGGGTGAATCATTCAATAAGTAAGAGATCATGGCCCACACTACATTATTGGTGAAATTATTAAGGCCACTCCAAGTAGTTAAAAGGGAGGTTTATTTAGTGGGGTAACTTACAAGTGAAGGGATAGGCTACAGGGTCCGGGAAAGGTGTGGCGCAGTCCGGCGGTGTTCTCTGGAGAACTCTGCTCGGTCTACCTCCAGCGACCAGGGTCCAGCAACCAAGAGAGACGGCCACTCCAGATCTCGGGTCTCCAGGGTCCTCTCTTGGCCCCGCCTTGTAGGCGTGACAGTTACCGAAGCCTCAGTGGGGGTTGGAACTTCCAGATCAAAGCTGGAATGGCTACCCACTACACTACATCCACTGCAACACACTAATGGGGCCTTAAGTCTGACAGCGATTAGGGCACAACATGGAAGGGTCACAGGTATGTGAAGCAGCCTCCAGCTGCAGTTCAAGGTCAATCGCCACAGAGTAACAATTTCATCCTCCAAGACCTTTCCATCTTTACCTTTCCCCTCAGCTTTCAGCCCTGAGTGTGGGTCTGAGGTCCCTGATTTGTAGACAGTGGGCCAGCCATTGGGTCCAGCACAGCATCATAGCTTGTGACTGTTGCCTCCTCTCTGGCCTCTACAAGCACATTTTGGTCTCCTAAAGAGACAACACACACCCAGCGTGAGCTAGCGGGTAGGGCTCAGAAGCACAGCACCCTATTCTAGCCCACCCACCTGCCCCTGGGCCTGCATACACTGGTCTCTAGTGAGGTGAGCAAAGGGCTGGGATGAAGAATGACATGGGGCTTCGACTGCCAGCTGCTCTGGCTCCTGCTGCCAAGCCTCATTCTGTCCCATTAGACTAACCCTTGCCCCTGAGGGCTCGCAGCCTCCAAGTGTCCAAATTTGAGACTGCAAACGCCGGGCATTGGAGCCCGGCCCGGCCAGCAGGTCAGCAGCTGCAGGAGAAGCTGGTGGGAATGGGCAGCCCTGAGCATCTCTTGTACCCAGAACCAGGCTGGAAAATGAGGCCTTGCCTGGGCTGGTGAGCAAGCAAAGCAACAGACAGACGTGCTTGGAATGCAGTACACAGGAAACAGACCAAAGCGCGTGCCTTCAGAGGGTGCAGAACGAGTACCAATGCACTGGTGCTGGCAGGGGTTACGTGGCCACCTGTAAGTCAGAGGCTGGGGTGGGGGACACGTGCCTAATAAGCATTATCTGATGCAAAGTTTGCCTTTGTACCTCTTGTATAATTGAAAATTAGCATTGACGTATGCACATTTCTACCAGGGGAGGCAGCCAATCCCCTCCCACATAGGAAGAGCTCTCCCACACGACACTCACCTTTTGCAGGGAGCAGCCCAACACCCTCCTGTCTTCAAAGCCACATGTGGAGCAAGGTCACAAAGACCCTGACAATGACACCACTATGCTATAGAGGCAGGCTCAGGATCTGAACCCAGGCCCACCTTGGGTTCCTTAAGCAAGATGCTCCCTCTCAAAATCTGGGATGGAGGGGGCCCCATGAGCAGTTTGGAACAGAAAAGGTGACCTGAAGAGGGAGTTCCATGGCCAGAAGGCAGCCTAGCACAGCGATCTAAAATAGTCCGAGTGGGAAGAAAGGGGGCAGTACGTGGGGCTCTCAGTGGGAATGTTTTATAAATTGTCACTTTTGTATTTGTGTCTGTGTGCACATGTGTTGACGAGCATTGTGTGTTGTTCCTGTGGCACCACCCACCTTATTTTTTGAGAGTCTTTCACTGATCTAGGATTGCTGATCAGGTAGGCTGGCTGGCCAGCAAGGCCTATGGATCCTGCCGTCTCTGCCTCCCCAGTGCTGGAACAGCAGGTGCTCTCCACCATACCCAGCTTTGGTATGGGCGCTGGGGATCAAGTGCTGGTCCTTGTTCTTAAACAGCAACTTTCCTGAGTTACTGCCCCAATCCTGGTGCTCCCTGCTCCTGTCTCTGTCCAGGGATGCAGCTCAAGGCATGGCTGGAGCCCACAGTGGTCACACCACAGACATGGATCAACTGAAGACTGGCTTCAAGGAACAACCACGACAGCCCAGAAAGCCTCTGGTGGCCCTCGCTCCTGCCCTGCTCCAGATGCTGCTCCCAGCAGGGCAGACAGGCCACAGGGTAGGTCCCTCAACAGCAATCATGAGCTGTGCCTCCACCTGGGCGAAGGCACTTAACCTCTCTGCCTCAGTTTCCCCCTTATAAAATGACAGCAAACACTTGTCCCGTGGGCTAGCTGTAAAGGGTCAACACATGCCAAGCTCTAAGCAAGGGCCAGGCCCATGGCTGTTAAAGAGTGTCGGTCACTAAGGGTCTTATCTGAAGTGTCAGGGCAGCCGTAGGCAGATGGTGCTGTGGGCCCTACCACCACTAGTCTGGCAAGAAGCAACTTCCCTAAACAGCAGTGCAGACCAGCTGTCCTGTCCCCTCAATCGCCTTACCGGTGAGGATGGACAGTCTGCGCATGGCAGGGAATGGGTGGTTGCCAGAGGTGTCCAGGATGTCCAGTTGGTACATGTCCCCGTGGATGTTGTACACCTTTCGATGAAAATCCTCAATGGTGGGCGTGTACTGGTCCTCGAAGCGGCCATTGAGAAATCGGGAAACAATGGAGCTCTTGCCCACGCGTGAAGCGCCCAGCACCACCATTCGGTAGGAGTTCTTGGCGGGCACACTGAGTGTGCAGTTCCCACTGGACAAGGTCTTCATCATGGCTCGGGGCTGCGGCAGAAGCGAGGAGGCGGGTGTCAGGGGGCTCTTGGCCTCCCCTCTGTGGCCCCTAAGTCTCTGCTCTCTAGTGTAAAATAGAAGCCATTGACCAGGGTTCCTGAGGGACCTCAGGGTTGGAGCCACTCCCTCATTGGTTCATTCATCCACAACCTCTGATCGTTTTACTCCTCTTCTCAGCTTGCTCACTTATCCATCCTCACATGTTTGAGCACAGGACCAACCACAGGGTCACAGCTTTGCTGAGCCTCACTCTCCCCACACAACTCAACTGTGGCACAGGGCTCCACACAGCTGAAAGTCCCAAAGCAGCAACCACCACTAGGGGGCAGACTTCTCTTACAGCACCCACTCCTTACTCCACAGCTGCCTGGATCCAGCCTCTGGTATACGGCTCAGCTGACAGCCTACATTTCTTAAACAAAGGGTTCCTTCCGATGGCTCTGCAGCTCTAACACGGAGGAAAGTGCAGGCCACTTTCCTGCCAATCCCCTAGTCACCTCCCTGGATACACCCTGGACCCAAGATTTGCATCAGTGTGGGCTCCTTCTCACATACGGCCCACCCCTGGCTTCAGTAACTTTTGCCTCTGAGCAACCCGAGCTTGAATGAGGGGGGAAGGGGACTCAAGTCTCATGACTCCAGGGACTGAGGTTCTGGAGGAAAACCCAAAACTTTCTATGGGAGCTTCTTAGTCTCATGGAAAAAGATTTTAAAAAGACTCGGGCTTTTTAAAGTGATCTCAGTGGACCTACGCATACTTCTCCTGCTCCAACAGGGTTACCAAGGGACTGTTCTCAGTACCACTTCTTCTATCGGCTCAGCACCCTAGGGTCCCCCAGGCCCAGGTTAGACTGAGCCATGCCTCCACACCTTTGCTACCATCAACTTCTCCCCAGAACATTCTTCTCCTGTTGTCGCAGAGTCCATCCCAAATGCCACCTCTCTAAAGGTTTTGGTCCTCCCCTCGCACCTCACACATACAAAGGACAGCTTGCTAACCCCAGAACTGCGCATCGACACAGGTCTGCAAAGAAACACTGGCTGGCCACCACAGGTTGTGCAGGCTGAGCATTGCACAAAACACAGCTTGAGTAAGCAAGGAGGGGCTGAATCCCCACACAAGGGGCGTCTTCTTGAAATGCATCTGTCCAGAGCAAGCCCTGCTGCACAAAGCAAAGCACGCACTGAAGCTCTGCCCACAGCCTCATCATGATGAGACTACCATGGGGCCATGGTCTGAGATGGCCACCAGGGCTAAGTGACATCCTCCTGGGTGCAAGTCTCCAGGCACGCACCCACTGCTCATGCCTGCCTGCCTGCCTGCCTGCCTGACGTCCTCCACTTTCCTAAAAGCCCTGCTTGGAGGTGGATCTCTGTGAGTTCCAGGCCACCCTGGTCTGGTCTACAGAGCTAGTTCCAAGACAGCGAGAGCTACACGAAGAAACCCTGTCTCCTAAAACAAAAATAAAAACAACAAACAAACAAAAAAGCTTGTTTGGTATCATTCATTAATTTCCATGGTGTAAATTCTCCCAGCTCACAGTCTGCAACATGACCTCCAAGAATGAATGGCAGACACATGCACAATGGGCCAGCTCAGCACAATGTGGACCTAGCCCTGGAACCGTCACTCCTGGGCCAAGCCAAGGCACGTGCCAAGTGTAGGCTACATATAGAATAATAACACCAATGACATTTGCTCTGCAGTTGAAATATGTCACAGTGCTCTGAGTGCCAGGCACACATCTGCTCCAGTCCTCAGTGACTGAGAAGGTAGATGATGAGGACACTGAGGCACAGAGAAGCCAAGGTGCTGGGAAGGGGGGCCTGCCCCAGGCTGCCTGTCCTGCATTTTGGGGGCCACCTCCCATCAGTCATGTGCTTTTCTGCCCAGGCCACTGTGGACTGTGGCAGCTGCCCACTGGTGAAATTCTGGTCCTAAGGCCGTATGTCCCCCCTTGAATGCATACCTAAAGTAGACTGTGAGTCTATGCTTTGGGGCTGCAGCACTATGCACACAGAAGGTGCTCAATAAATGATCCCTGAATGAGAGAAATTGCAGATGCCTCTACCATCAGGCTCACCCACCCTCTCACTCCTGTCCCCCAGCCCCACTCTGGCTAGGAGACCTCCTCCCTTCACACAGTCTACATGCCTGGCCCCCGGCTGTGCTGATAAGGATCCCACCCCCCAGTCCTGCTGAAGGTCCCCAAGTGTGGCTTTGCTCCCCAGAGGCACCCACCCCAGTCCTTCTGCAGGAGGAGGGCTGTTGATGGAGCCCCCCTCTCTAGATGGGAGGGGAAGGCGTGAGCCAGCAGTCACCAGGGATGCAGTCTGCTTCCACAGCCTCCTTGCCCCATCTTCTAATCCAGACCTCACAACACACAATGATTGAAAGCAGGGGGTCAGGACAGCAGGCAGGCAGAAAGGAAGGCGTGAGAGAGGAGGCAAGAAGGAAGTGAGAGCCAGGAGAGAGGGCAGGGCAGGGCGTTAGAAATTAGAGACAGGATCAGAGAGGGGTGGAGACAGAGGAGGACCCAAGGCTATCTGTGACAGACCTAGGCTTTTCACATGGCCTGAGCCACGTGGGGCTATGTGAGACACCCAGATACCTGGAAGCCAGGTGACAGGGCCTCTGACTCCACCCTACAGGAGGCGCTGAGGGAAGCCCTAAGGCCCTGAGGACAGAGTCTCCCCGGCTGCCGGCCTGTCTTGCTCTGTTTCCAGCCTGGCTAACCCCACTGGTGGGAATGGACAGATCCCAAACCCCAGAGTGAGGTTACAGGGAGGGGAGTGAGAGGGTGGGTGAGCCTGATGGTAGAGGCATCTGCAATTTCTCTCATTCAGGGATCATTTATTGAGCACCTTCTGTGTGCATAGTGCTGCAGCCCCAAAGCATAGACTCACAGTCTGCTTTAGGTATGCATTCAAGGGGGGACATAAGGGCCTTAGGACCAGAATTTCACCAGTGGGCAGCTGCCACAGGCCCCAGTGACCTGGGCAGAAAAGCACATGACTGATGGGAGGTGGCCCCAAAAGTGCAGGACAGGCAGCACAGAGCAGGCCCTCCTTCCCAGCAGCCCATCCTGGTGGCCTAGAGAAGTAGGAAACTGTATGTAAGGATAGGGACCTGAATGTAAGCAGGGTGCTGGGAGTGGAGTTGTCCCCCAGGGACAGCACCCACCACCAGCAGGCACCTGTCATGCAGGGGCTGCCTTGTTCCAGTGAGGAGCCTTCCAGGGGACAGATGGGGACTCTGGTTCTCAGAAAGGTTGATTCCACACAGCAGATGCCTGGCTGGGATTACAAGTAGGCTCCTCAGCTGTAAAACCTGACCTCTCACCTCTACAAAAAGCCACCCCCACCCTTCTAGCGGCCTAAACTGGAGTCTTCTCCAAACAGCTCTGACTCAGTGAAGCCCTAGGTGGCACTGGGCAGGAAATGACCCTGTGACTCCTGTTACAGTCCCTTTTCCTCTCTCCCTCCAGGCAGCTGGGATGGGCACTCTGCCCAGGACTCTGCATATCCTGCCAGTCAGCTCGAAGACAGTGCAAACTGTGGGCCATTCACTTTCCCTAGGTCTGACCCAGGGCTTGACAGAAGCTGGGCAGGTCAGATGGGTAAGGATGACTGGATGAGTCTGAATGAGTTCCCTGGGTGCACCCCAGACCAGGTTCACCCCACCACCCCACTGCACATGCCCCCAGACCAGGTTCACCACACCATCCCACTGCACATGCCCCCAGATCAGGTTCACCACACCACCCGGCTGCACAACCGCAGCCTCTTGGGACACACACTGTAGTCCTGACTCTTCCCCCACACTCTGGTGAGTCCCAGGGGCTTTACAAAGCCACCCTTCCCATCCTGGGAAGCTCAGGAGGGCAGAGAGCAGGGGGAATCTGCTTCTGGCTAACTAGTTCTGCTTTGTGCCAGCCCAGCAACTCTGAGTGAATTGGTCTGCTCACTCAGCTCACCCCTCTTAAACATCAGGTAGAAACAAACCCAGCCTGGTCAGGTACCCAGAAACCTTTCCAATCAACATAGGGCTCTTTTCTTTGGGGCAGTCTCTCTGAGTAGCCCTGGGCCACCTGGCTGCTCCCAGCCCAGTGGAGGACCTGTGGGGACCCCATCTTGTCCCTCTGGGGCTTAGGGGGAACCTGAATTAGAGACTCCAAAGCAGGCCATGGCTCCAGACGCTGTCCTAGCTCCCAGAAGGTCCCTTCCTCATTCTCGTGGGACTGGTTGCAGGGATGAGCAGGAAATTGTGGCCTGTCAGAGGCCCACACACACTGGCCAGCTGACTACAGGAAGCCCTTATGGCAAGGGTATCTTGCAAGGAAACGCTCCGAAGCTCAGGGGACTCAAGGCAGGTGAGTCCTGATCTTTCTTCCTCCAGGGCGGTCCTGCAAAGGAGGTTAAGTCTAGGGAAGGTGAGTGCCTCTGTTGCCTCCTTTTAAAATGGACTGGCTCTTGATCTAAACAAAAGCTCCCAGAAACTAATGGAGCACACAAGAGCTCAATAAACCCTGTTCCCTGGGCTATGCAAGAGGCTAGAAACCACCTGATGTAGGCTAGGCCTCTTGTGAGCTTAACTCTGTACGTGGATAAAGCATCGGGACACGTAGTAGGTTCAGTTTAAGTTTCCCTCGTCATGAAAAGCCAGCGTCACCCAGCTTGCGTTCCTCTGCCCAGCCGGTTTCCCCACTCCACCTAACTAGCTCCTCCGTTCCACTGGGGTGTCTCCCTTACCTGGGAACAGCGGGCCGGGCCCCGAGCACGGCTTGGAGGGCTGCCTGAAAGCTCTTGGAGATGCGGGGAACCGCCTGCCGCTCCCGCCCCCGAGTCTCCCGGCGTCTGCGGGGGTTCCAGGGTCACTGAGTACGGATCCTCCTGCGCGCAGCGCTCGGAGCTGAGCTGAGTACGGCCAGGCGAGGAGGCACGCGGAGTCGGAGCCCCATGGGTGGGCTCCGAGGGCTCGGCGGGGCCAGGGCGCTGGGCTGGCTCCGGCTCGCCGCCGGCGGCCCTGCCCTGCCCCGACACCGGGGACTCCGGTTGAGCCAGGTGCACGGAGGTTTGGGGACGTCCAATGCGGGGTGCCCCCGCCTAGAGCTCCGCTCTGGGGGACGGGGAGGGGGGGTGAGAGGAGGACGACTCCGGGAATGAAGGAATGGACCCCGGAGACTCAGAGGGTCCTCTGGAGGTGACGACCAGCCTGAGAACCCGCCTGGTCCCTTACGTTGCTTCCTTCTCCAGCCCTCAAGTAGGTGGCCGTAAGCAGGGTAGAGGGGCTGCGCGCCCGGCAGTGGTCTTCCGAGCTGCTTGCGGTCTTGCAGCTCGACCCTCGTGGAAAGGACCGCTGCTTGCTCCTCGCCAGGCGCCGCTAGCTCAGCTCAGCGCGCGTGTAGGAGGGGGCCTTGAACGCCGCCCTAAGGCTCAGCAGCTCCAAGTTCTCCCGAAGCCGGCACGGTTCGACACAGCACCTCCTCTCCCCGAGGGAGGAGAAGTTTCTTAGGGCTGGCTCCTCCCTCGCCCTCTCCCGCAGGCGAACGCGGCTGTTATCATCGGGGCGAGGTCTCCAGGTCCTCCCTTAGTGGCCCAATGCTCTGGCTCCGGATGGTACCTCCTGCGCCTGCCTTGAGGCCTCTCGCGCGCGATGCGTCCCGAGCCCACCTGCCCAGCGCTGGCGTCTGGCCTCCTGCACCCCGCCCCCGCCACAAGTGGCCAATCAGCGGATGGTCCCGAGGCCAGGCTCCGCCCCCACTCCGCCCTGGTCTGTGGGCCGCGGCAATCTGGGGCTACGCGTGCCCCGGCGCGTGGGGCTGGGGCTGCGGGGGGATGTCCCGAGGCTTCGGCTGCACGCACCGTGACCGGAAGGCCGCACGGCACGGGCCTAGGAGGCTGACACTGCGCACACACTCGTCCGCACGCCAGACCAGGCCGTGGGAACCCGCCTCTGACCCCCCCCCAGCCTTGCCCTCGGTGAACCACCCCCATATACCCTCAGATGCCCACCTAGGTTCGCCGGGAGCCCAAGCCAGGCCGCCGCTTCCTTCGCGGGCTCTTGGCCTGCGGAGCACATGGGTGGCACACGTGCAGCCACGAGGGGCCCTGACTCACCTTGCCCAATGGATGCAGCTCAGAGGACACTGTCCAGGGAGACCTCCCCAGGCCTCCGGTGTCCTGGGACACTGGCCCTGCCTATCCGGGACAGAGCCAGGGCATGCAATGCTAGGGAGCGCTTTGAACCAGGCCAGACACCAGGCGTTCTTGTTTCCACAGACCACATACTTCTTAATGTTTTCTTTACTCCAAGACCCGCTACCCCCAACACATTTTTCAGAGTCTCATTAATGTCATTGCCTTAAATGGGAAGCCCGTGTCCCAGGCCATAAATAGAAGGTTAGTATAAAACAAGCCGGAAAACAAAGCAAGGCTTCTGAACTCCAGCTGGAGTCTGCCTCCATGCAGGGAGGCGGGTAAGGCCTGGAAGAGTTGGAAGTTATTAGGCCAAAGCACTTTCTTCTGCTGACTTCTCTGTGTGGACCGGGAAGGGGTGGGTACTGTCTACCCTTCGATTCCAGAGCCTGGGTCTGGGGGTGGCTCCATTGTGGTACAGCCTCCTTCAGGGACTGTTTGTATGCTAGGCAGAGGGACTGGGTGAGAGATCTCTGCTCCAGTCCTAGCTCTCACCATCCAAATGTTCCATCCTGGACCAGTCGTGGAAGACTCTGGACCATGCATGTGTCATTTTTAAAATGGGCATCAATACTGCCAAGTCCATAGAGTGATAAAAACCTGGCCTTGGACTTTAAAACAGGAAATGGCTTGTTCCATCCAACCTTAAACCATCTTGATGTTCCCCAGGGATACTGTGTGAGGGAAAATGCAACAGGTTCTGCGGAGAGGAGGGCTAGGAGAGGTGGATGGTCCGCCCATTTGGACTGCGTTTAAGGTCCCAGTCTAGGCTTTAGAGTGGCTAAGGAACATGCCCAAGGTCACCAGTCACAGGCAAGTGGCAAGATCCTAGCCCTGTGCCCTTTCCCAAACCAGACTTGACTTCTAGGAACTGGCTTCAGCCTGGAGGGTTTGCACCGGCCTTGACGCACTGAGTCTATCAGCTTGGCAGTGGGAGGCAGGCAGAGTGACATGCTTCAGCTGGAAGGCTGGAGCCAGGAGGACTCAGGCCACCAGGCCAGCTCTCCACCCTCATCCTGGGAGTGTGGCAAGTGGCCAGCTCAAAGCTGGCACAGGAACGCAATACTTGGGCTTTCAGGCAGGTCCTCCATGACCACTGACCAGATCCAAATGTGCTGGCAGTGCACATGTTGCTGGCTAGCCCTATGGACCCACCTGTCCCTGTTTCAGCCTGATTTAAAAAAAAAAATAGCTCAATCAACAGACAGGTACACAGAAGTGCTCCTTATCCAGGGACACTTCATGTAGCCATGGAACCCCACCCACATGTGCCCAATTTCTTATCCTTCCCTACACACAGGTATCTCCAGATGGACCACTTGCTGAAGCTTCCTCCCTCCCATTATATCCCCTGCAGCTCCCTCTTTCCCATAACCACGATCTCTAAAACCTTTTCTTTCTTTTTTTTTTTGAACACATAACATTTTTAAATTTTATTTATTTATTCTTCTCTCATACAATACATTCCAGCCACAGCCTCCCTCCCTCCATTCCTCCATGCTCCCCACACACATCTTTCCTCTCCCCCAGATCTGTTTCCTTTCAGAAAAGAACAGGCCTCCCAGGGATATCAACCAAACGTGCATTTAACAAGACTCGATAAGACTAGGCACAAACCCTCACATCAAGGCTAGGCGAGGCAACCTAGTACCAGGAAAAGGGTCCCAAGAGCAGGCAAAAGAGTCAAAGACACCTCCACTCCCACTGTTAGGAGTCCAACAAACACCCCAAGCTAAACATCCACAGCATGTAGGACCTAGCACAGACCCATGCAAGCTCCATGATTGCCACTTCAGTCTCTGTGAGCCCCTATGAGCCCTTAGTTGATTCTGTGGGCAGTGCTAAAGCCTTTTCTTAAAATGCCACCCTTGCTGAAGGATTTTCAAGAACTCCCATTACCTGAGATATAAAATCTAAATCTCTCAGCCTGGTTCACAAGGCAAATCACATCACTTCCAGGTTCCTAAGGACACAGGTTGTCACTACTCCAAGCTTTGTGGATGAGGGTCCCCACCACCTCTAGCAACACTTTTTCAAGGTTGAACTCTACACATCCTTCAAAACAGACTTCTGAACTGTTTCTCCCATGCAGCTTTCTCCGAGTATTGTTGATGGTGTGAACCTGCTGGTCCTCTTAGCCTCACCCCCATCAATGCCTGATTCTTTTCTTCAGGGAAAGGTCTTTGGTTTTTTGGAGATAAAGTCTCTCTATGCAGTCCCAGCTAGCCTAGAACTCACAGAGATCCACCTGCCTCTGCCTCATAAGTGCTGGGACTAAAGGTGTGCACCACCACACTTGGTGAAGCCTGGTTCTTTAAATCTCACTTCTTTGTCCATGGAGTCGATATTAGAATAGTAGTGACCTCATAGGATTGTATTAAAATAAACTGTAGAGTCGACTGAACCAAGATGACTTCCTTATAGACCTTGTCTCATCTTACCACCCATTTGGACACATGCCTCATCCCCTACTCACATAAACATACACACACACACACACACACACACACACACACACACACACACGCTATATGCATGTGAGCACCTTGGAGTGAGGATGGATCCTGATTCATCTTGTTATCATAGGTCTTTTGTTGTTTGGTTGGTTGATTTGGTTGGTTGGTTGGTTGGTTGGTTTGTTCTTGTTTTCAAGTCAAGGTTTCTCTGTGTAGCCCTAGTTGTCCTAGAACTCACTCTGTAGATCAGGCTGGGCTCAATCTCACAGACAGCCTCCTGTCTCTGTCTCCTGAGTACTTGGATTAAAGGCATGCATCACCATGCCTGGCACCATCGTGGGTGTTTGTTTGTTTGTTTGTTTGTTTTTAATGCTTATTGAATTGTACTCAACTGAACACGTAAGTTCTCCTTGGAGACAAAGGGAGGAGGAGAACACAGAGAGGCAGTTCCATTGTGTCCTCCCAACGTCCTTACAGAAAGGGAAACTGGGGGAAGCTGTTCTACCTGGTAGCTAACAAGAGGCTGAGCTAGGAGCCAAGATAAATGTCCCCAAGAGAAACAAGTCATTGACCAAATGTGCACTCATACACACGGGTCCTGGCTGGTTTTCTAGAACACTAGTTCCTAACCCTGAGTACTTAAAAATGAAGCAGAGCTAGGTGCCAGCTCCACAGCTAATTTAAATGCTCCAGCACTGGGCAGAAACCCCAGTGATCCCAGCACACAACCAGCACAGCCAGGCTTGCTGGAGCAGCCTTTCTCAAGGACCAGCTGGGGCTTGCTGGAGATGCAGAATCCAGCCCCACCCACCTGCGCAGTGTGAGGTTCCTGCCGTCCTGGGGTCTTGGATATGCCCCAGCCTGAGAACCTCTGATCAGGCAGAACTGCGGTGCCTTAGAAGTCACCTGGCCCAGCCTTCCTGTTCTGCAAAGACTGAGTTAATCACATGCTGATGAGACCTAACCTCAGAAGGCAGGGATGGCTGGCTCCCAGCACAATACTTCCTACTGAATGCACAGTATTCCTGCTGGACAGCCATGGCTAAGCACATGGATCAGTTTTGAACTTGAACAAAGGTAGATGGATTGGTGACCAGAGCACTGGGTCAGATGCTGTCAGGGCAGAGAGCAGCTGGTTGGTGGACTGGCTGTGCTTGGCCTCATAGATCCTTCACACATTCCCAGGGTGCAAACAATACAGGAATGCCCTGCACCAGGGATCAGCAGGAAAACCATGTGCCCTCCCCTCTATTCCAACTGACTGCATAGGAAAGTGTTGTGGGAATTCACTCCACCAATGACCTTGTGGTATCTAGCCCGATAGAGGCATGGTTTTTTTCTGGGTATGCGACTGCTTAAAACTGAGGATGGGGTACATTCTCTCTCTGTCTCTCTGTCTCTCTGTCTCTGTCTCTCTCTCTGTCTCTCTGTCTCCCTCTCTCTGTCTCCGTCTCTCTCTCTCTCTCTCTCTCTCTCTCTCTCTCTCTCTCTCTCTCTCTCTCTCTCTCTCTCTCTCTCTCGATGTAGTTGGAGACTGGACAGCTGTTCCCATTCACCCCTGGGGAAAACGGAAGGACTCTGTTAGGATTCTGCCACTCCAGCTGCATGACCGCACATGAGCAGTTCAGTAGCTAAGCAAGGGGTCTTACGTCCTATGTCATCAGTGCGCTGCATGATCTTGCAAATGCACACAGCATGGTCATGCAATCAGCGCATGCGTGGCGTAGCTCTCGTGGTGTAGCTCCATAAGCCCACCTGCGCATATGCAGGGCAATCTTTTAAAAAGTTGGACACAGACTCCTCTCTCCCCCC
>CABHPQ010173493.1:41954-65055 GCA_902168405.1 Peromyscus aztecus
CCCGCACGTGCTTCTTCCCCAGGCCTGGTTCTTTTGTCTGCTCCCTGCTTCCTCCTAATAAAGCTCTGATACTGGGTTTTGTCGTGTCTTATGACCTTTTCACCTGGTAACAGCGCCGCTTATTATTTTTTAAAACAACAACACTCTGCAACTGGATCTACCTTATCCTGTATCTGTCAGTCTGTTTTTCCATAGCACCCATTAATAAATTGATATATATTCATGTATACACTCTTTTGACTCTCATTTCAGGAAATGTCTTAGCCCCCACAAGCCTCATGGTCCCTACAAACTCCAACTTATCAGAAGCCCAGCAAGACAGTGTTGCTGTGTACCCCTTGAGTCAGCTACTTAACCTCTCTGGTCTTCATTTCCCAGAGCACATGCTGCTTGTTTCCTGAGCTGCTGATGTGTGGTACCTGGCCTTCGCATGCAGGGCTGCTGATAGGGGCCAACGTTTCCTCCCTGTGTGCTGAGAAGTTCTGATTATGGCATCTCTTACTTTGGGGCACACCTTTGCTATCTGAACTCCTGTTACTTGTTCCTGAAACACATAGGGACAGCGCAGTATCCTCCCTAAGCTTATTGTCAGAATGCCTGGTGTCTGGAGTCACTGTCCATACAGATGATGATCTGTCACACACTTCATCTTGAGAGCAGAGAGTACATGTTATTTGTAAGCATGAGTAAGAGGACAGCTGTCAGCTTCCTCCTCCATCAGGCAGGCATGTTGGACCACAGGCACCAAGGTCCCATCTTGGTCTTCATGAATGACTTGCACTACACACTACATAGGTGTCTTCCAGCCCCTGTGTAACTTCTGTGCAAGGCAGAGAAAGGCCCTGTCTTGGACAGAGGCAGCACTACATTGAGGTTCAAAGCGTTTAGGGGGACACAAGCCAGCTTCCTCAACTGAGTGTCCCTAGCAGTAAGCAACCTGCACCACCGTATAGGGCAACTCTTTGCACCCTTATCTTCTCCTCAACATGCAACAGGACAGACTTGTGGGGAGGGAGGTTTGATCATGACACCAGAAAGGGCCAAGATGAGCGAGTAACTGGAGTAGCCTAGAGACTTTAAATCACCACAAGGACTGTGCATGGAGCCTCTCCTCTTTTCAGACACTGGGTTGGTCCCTGTATCTACATAAATGTGTGTATGCACATGTGTGTGTGTGTGTGTGGTATATGCATATGTGTGCATGAGTGTGCATAAGTGTGCATGGTTACATGCATTTGCAAATGCCAGGAGTCTAAGTCAGATGACTCTACCTTAAATTTTCAATGTAACTCTGTGGGTAGAGTATTAGCCTAGCCCAACAAAGGACCTGGGTTTGATTTCCCAGCACCTCCCAAACCAGGGCACTGGCACACAACCCTGTCAGTAGTTCAAGGTTATCCAGACTTCAACCAGCTCCTGGACCACTTGGGCTAAATGAGACCCTGTCTCACATTCACCACCAACACGGAAAAGTTAGATCTTTGGGTCTTTCATTGAACCCGGAGCTCACCAAATGGCTAAACAGCCTGACCAGCAAACGCCAGGATCCAACCGTCTCCACCTTCTAGTGATGGGGTTACAGACTCACACCACCATGCCTGGCTTTCTGTGTGAATGCTGGGGACCAAATTCAGATCCTCCTGCCTGTGCAGCGAGCACATTACCATGGAGCCATCTTCTCAGCCCTACGTGAACCTTTTCCAGTCAGGCCACAACTCTATGTGGGAAGGGTATTACTAGTTTCACTTGTAGAGGAGGAAACTGAGGCTGAGAGACAGCCCTTTGCCCTAGGACACCTGGGCAAGGAACTGACAGCCTGCACTGAGCTATCTGCTTTGCTGAGCTCCAAAAACAGCTGTTGTAAAGAGACCTACACAGGACCGCTGTGGAAACTCCATGTAGCTGTCTGGGCAGGGTTTGTTACCTCTTGTAAGTGACAGAACTGATGCTCAGGGATGTGCAACAGTTCCTAAAGTGACCTGAATAATAAGAGACCAAGCCTGTACCAAAAACATGTCCAGGTCTTTGAACTAGTTACTGAATCTTTTTTATGGCACTGTTCACAGCTAAGATCTGTCTGAATATGATCTAAGAGGCCTCTCATTCTCCCTTCCTTTCATCCATCCACCCACATCATCATCCTCACAAGATCATCCTCTCTATCATCTTCACCTCCATCACCTCTATCCTCTCCTCCATCCCCATCTGCATAATCATCACCTCATCATCTCCATTATCTCTTCCTCCATCAATATCTTCATCATCTCCATCACCTTCATCACTTCCATTTTCTTCTCCATCAGCATCTCTATAATCATCACTATGTTCTCCTTCATCAGCATCTTTATAATCTTTACCGTCTCCATCTTCTCCATCATCACCTCCATTATCTATGTCTTATTCTTTATCATCATCTCCTCCATCAGCACCTCCACCATCATCACCACCACCATCACCACCATTCTCATCATCTCCCCATCATCATCATCTCCTTCTTCATCTTCACCATCAATACCACCATCACCTTTATCATTGCCACCATCCCCTCCACCTTCCATAAATTCCTTCATCTCCACTACCACCATCACCTTTATCACCTCCATCATCTCCACTACCATCATTCTCACCATCATTCTCACCTCCATCATTGGCATCTTTGCATCCCTAGCCCTTGGCACTTCCACTTCTCCCTTGGCATTTTTCAGGCTCCCAGACCTTGACCTGGAATGGTCCAGATGGAGAAACAAATGCAACATGACTTGCTTAATCCTTGCCCTTTAGGAAGGGCATTCTGTGTGTCTCCTTCCTCCTCAAAGCCCAGGGAAATAAGCAGATTAAAGCTGAGGCAAGTGTGACTTGATAGCAGGGAAGAACATGAAGCTTCTAGCTTGATATTTCTTGATTTCTTCCATTGTGCTGAATTCAAAGCTAAGAGAGTCTTTGTTCTAAACACAGTGTGCACATTAACTCACTCATGAGGAGAGTCTGGTAATCTCAATTTTTCACCCAAGGAGACTGAAGCTCCAAGAGGTAAAGTAAGCAGCCTAAGGTTCCCTCAGCAATATCTGGTAGAACTGAGTCTCAGCGTCTCTCTGAGACTCCAAAAGAGCACTTTGTCACAGGTGATAGTGTCCATGTGGCTCTTGGGGGCCACATAGCTGATTCTGCCTCAGAGTCTTTCCCAGACCCCTGTAACCAGATAGTTTTTATGACCTGAAAACTAGTCTATCCCTGCAAACTCTGTTGGCCAGGTGGACTGTTGACCTGCCCCTCTTGTTTGCAGACCAGGTGTCTCCATAAGCCCTCAGTTCCAGAGACAATGGGACATCTCAGTCACTGGGTGCCTCAGTGGCCAGCCCCAGGCTCACCCCACTTCTAGTGTCATTGCCCATGAGTAATGGCACAAAATAAGCCTTGGGCTTCCCATCACTATTTCCAGCCCTTGCTTTTACCCTTGAGAGTCAGGAAAGGTACAAACTAGACCATCAACCATCTCTAGGTTCAAACCCAGCCTCTGCCTCTCACCCTGCCTTGCCATAGGTAAACTAGTTCTCTGTAAGCCTCAATGATTTCATCTGTCCAATGGGCTGGGATGGAAATCACTCATTCATTCCATCATTCAGTCTGTAACAAGCAAAAACTGCTGGGCTAGCAACCAAACAGTAGCTCAAGAGATGTATTCTAACTCTAGGATCCACCATCTAACAAAGAGGATAGAGAGCCTGGGATCTAAGAGAGGCCAGAGAGACCTTGGGGTTCACAAGACTAGAGAGAGAGGACAGAACATGCAAAGTTGGGAAAGAAAGAGTGGCCTGTTTGTAAAAGCAAAACTCTTCCATGTTGACTGGGAAACAGAGACTAGAAGATAAGGCTCCAAGGAAAGTAAGGGCAGATGTGCCCAGTGCACAAAACTCAGAATATAGTAAATATTCAATACAAGTAACCCTTCTCTGATCCTAGGGCTGAAACCCAGCCAAAACTAGACAAAGCCTCGCTACCTTTCAGGAGGCCATTCCTTTCTCATTGGCACCAGGCTCCCTGTGGTGTACAGCATACAGAGGTTTCTCTGCCCCAGGTGCTGGCTGCAGAGCAGGTACCAAGGCCAGAGACCTCATATCCACCAAAAATAGAACCAATGTTCAGGGAAGCTAATGATTGCAGTCTTGGTGTGATTTCTTCCCTTTTAGTGGTCTCCTGCTGTGGGGTTGCATGGAGAACAGTAAGGGTGTGCTGGAGAAGTCAGGTGGAGTCAGTGGAGCCCTGTGGAGCCCCATGTAGAAGCAGGGCAGACCACACTGACTAAGCATGCTGCTCTGGGGCTGAGCCCACTTGGCTTTGGGGCAATCCACATCTCTGTCCCCACCTCAGTCCCCAAATCCCATCACTTCCTACAGAAAGTTATCTGTATATATGGCCACCGGTGGCTCCTCTGGTAGAGATCTGGAGCTGATTTCCTCTGCCTGGAGCCCTGGAGGCTGCTGGCCTTGCATTGACCAGTAGACATAGGAGGAACAAGGCTGAGGCTGAGAGACCTGGGATCCTTGAATCTAGCCACCATGGAGAATACAAGCAAAGCCTGTCCTACTGGAAGGAAAGACCACATTGTGAGAAATGACTCAGGGAGAAGACCTTCCCAAACCTTCCAGCCGGCAGCTGAACACAGTTACATGTGTGCTCAGCCATGATGGTGTACAGCAGTAGCTTACCTTGTCCACCACAAAATGGAGGAAACTCAGAAAACATTGGTGTTTGAAGCTGCCAAGTCAAGGGGGTGGCTTGTGCTGTGGCTTGGGCATTGAAATTCCCCAGAGGTCTATGTGTTGAAGACTTGGTTCCCAGGGTAGCACTACCAGGATGTGGTATGGCTGTGGGAAGTGGGATATTACAGGATGTCCTTAGATTATTGTCAGTTTGGTCCTGAAGGGGACCATATTCATGGCTGGAACTTGTTCTGTACTTCCTGGCTTGTACTGTAGGTGTTTTGCTCTGCTGGGCATTCTTGCCACTGTACCCCGCCTTTGCTGGAGCTCAAGCCACCAAGTCACCAGTCTTGGACTATACCCTCCAAAACTCTGAGCTAAATAAACCTTCTCCTTTCATAAGTTCATGGCCTTGGGCACTTTGTTAGAGTAAAACTGACTAATAGCCATCTGTCTGGGCTTCTACTGGCACCACAGTATCTATCTGTAACAGGTACAAGTTCACCCAACCATAGCACGGTTTCACCTGTAGGGAGAGTGATGGAGTTGAGTGCCTCTGGGTGGGTCCTAGCAGCTGCCACATGTTGCTCTGTAGTGCTCTCCCAGCACCAGCCTTATTTTTGGCACCAAGTTGCTAATGTTTTGTGTCAGCTCTGCCTTAGAAGAGTCTGGGGTGTCCTCAGCCCCTTGGCTCATCCCTGCTCACAGCACCCTAAGGAGCCCTGTAATCTTCTTTGGCCATACACACTCAGCAAGCATCCTGGCTGGACTTTCAAGAAGTTACACAAGGCCTGTGGGGGGGGGGGGGGGTCTGCTTGTCTTCTAGAATATTCTTAGCATGTGTTCTGAGTAGAGATATGAGACCTGCTCAAGGCTACAAGAGCCTGGGGTGATTGTTGTGTTGATTCTCACCACCTTCCATGGCACAGCAAGAGAGCAGCCCCATGCAGAGGGTGAGGATATGTGATGGGGGCAACAGGAAGCACCCTGTTTGTCACAGTGTAGAGACTCACAAAGGTTTCCTAGTGAAAAATTACTCAAGGTCCCAGGATCGGAGCTTGTTTTACCCAACAGTGCTGCATAATGAGATGATTTGACCATGGGTGTGGTTACCAGGTATTTGGAAGGGTCTACACTTGACTGTGTGGTGTGCTTTGATCTACCAAGGGGGAGGTCTTTTGCCACACCCCTTGGCATTGTTATAAAAATGTCTTTTGAATAAATGGAAAAGGTCATTGGGTATTGACCCAGGTCCTCCCGAATCTATCCTGTGTTTCTGTCTTTCTCCTCTTCGCTATCTTTTCTTTCTAATATTATCTTATCCCTTTTTCCTCCTCATAAGAACCCTTGAAAAGGTGGGGGCTGGCCTCCCACATTACAGGAACAACTGGCAGGGGTTGGGGACAGTCCCTTGAAAACTGGTGGCCTCCACCCTGCCCCTGGAAGTGACACATCTCTGCAATGGTGATAAGACCAGTCCACAAATAGTTGCTCACTGGGGTGAAATGAATCCATTAGGCCTGCACAGCATCAGAGGTGAGGGGCTGCATGAGGTCTGTGCTGTCTCAGAGGAGCTCAAGGCCTGCTCCATGCTCCTCTCCAGTCTCATCACCTACCCAGTATCTTGGCACCTGCCTCCAGCTTGGTGGGTGAGCACCTGGGTGAATGACCTTGGAGATAGAATGAGAAGACAGTTGAACAGTTAATAAAAAGTAGATGAATAAGGGGATGAATGAATTTGTGGAAATCAGTAACCACAGCCCACATGGCCCATATGCCTCAACCTGGGCATGAGCCTAGCCACGACTTGCCTCTCTAACAAGGAATAGGGCCACTTTATCCTGTGGGAGATGTCTTCTCTTTCCGTACAGAGTCATTCAGCTACCAGCCACAGAAACACAAACAACACTGGAGTAGGTCAAAAGGTAATGACTGGAGGTGGAGGGCCTGGCGCTCCCCAGGAGCAGAGACCTAGGCTTTGCCAGGTGTGGGGTTGTATGCCTGAGACCCAAATGCTTGGGAGACTGAGGCAAGAGGATAAGGAAATTTGCAAAGCCATAGAACAGATCCCCTCACAGATGGGAAAATTAAGGCCTGGCAAGGCCCTGCTTAACTATGGTCACATCATAAACAGGGCAAAGAAAGGACTAGAACTCAGTCTTGCCTTACTTTGTTTTCTTTCTTTATTTCTTGTATAATCTCCCTAAGATTTCTGAGCCTACCTGGTACTCCCTATGTGTCACAGGCCTTGGTCATGAGCCTAAGACCTCATTAAGGTCTTCTCCAATTTAGGTTCCAGGAACCTGGGGAAAGTTCTAGAACAACCAAATGTTGGACTCAGTAAGACAGTGAGTTCAGAAGCTGCAGCTGGGGGGTGGGGGTATTTAAACTGCTGTGTCTCTCCAGCATCTGGCTCATCAAGGATGTTTCAGGAGCTGGGTCAGATGTGGAGAGCCCCCAGGTAGAATGCACGCCATGCCATTCCAGGCCAGGTCAATATATGTGAACAGCTGGTACTGGCTAAGTCTTTAAACCTCCATAGACCTTGGTTTCCCTATGTCTACAACAGGGCTCTGAGAGCAGAGGCTCATGGAGCTTGAGCCTACACACTCCTACCAGACCCTGCATTCTCACAGATCTCACAGAGGGGACTCCCCTAGTCCCCACTGCTGTGGAATCCTGCCTCAGCCTCTAAAGCCCTGGGAAGCCACCTGCTCCTCTTTATCTTGAAACTAGTCCAGAGCCTGTTCTTCTCCCATGGAGCTCCACGGGCCCTGGGGGTGCTCCTGTCTTCTCTTGCTCTTCCTCCTTTCCTTTGGGAGCCCTTAATTTCTTTCCCCCTTGTATCATAAACACAAAACAAGTGTTCAAATGTCTGCCCCAAAGGCAAGCTGGGAATCAGGGCAACTCTTACATAAAGACCAGATGAAGCCCACGCCTGCCAGGGGCCATCTGGATGCTGGCAATGCCACCTTCCTCTTTCTGTGCAGGAACCGCCGTTACTTCATAATTAAGAATCATAATGGAGTTGCAGTCAGCACAGCCACAGGAAGCCCAATGAAGATGAGGGATCCACCAACTTGGTGTGGGCTGCCCTGGACACATGCACAGCTCACCTGCACTCCCATCAACCTTGCAAGTGCATGGTCCTGACAGTGGAATAGGAGCCGGAGTGGGAGAGATGCGGTGCAGAGAGCTGAGGGCTGCTCTCCCAGGCACTGGGGACAGACCACCTGGCAGTGGATCTTGGCACCATCGCTTCCTGCTGATACAACTCTAAGTATACACATACATACACAGAGAGCCTCTCTGAGCTGTTTCCCCACCTGCTAAATGAAAATAATACTGATCTCATTAGATCTGTTGTCACTATTTGTTGAGATCCTTCCCAAAAGATGCCTAGCTCAGGACCTACCCACAAAAAAAAAAAAAAAAAAAGGTGAGGGCATGGATGTGGCTCTGTCGGGAAAGTGCCTGTTTTCCAAGCATAAGCACCTGAGTTCTGATTCATTGAAACCATGTAGAAAAACCAGTCTGGTGATGCACACTTGTAATTCCAGGGCTGGAAAGGTAGAGACAGATAGATCCCTAGACCTGCTAGCCAACCAGGCTAACTGAATCAGGGAGCTCAAGCTTCCAGTGAGAGACTCTTCCAGCCTCAAAAAATAAGATGGAGAGCAATTGAGGAAGACACTTGATGTTTACCTCTGGCCTTTTACGTGTACATGTATGCACATGTGAGTGTGTGAGCGTGTGTGTGTGTGTGTGTGTGTATGCTCAAGAGTGCACAAAGGTTGTTATCATTAGGAAAACCAGAGTAGCTGACCTAGGAGGGAGTTGCCATACAAGAAAAGGAAGCCAGATGTGATAAGGAAAGAGCATCAGGTTCCACTGTGCCAAATGCCAAGTTCCTAGCTTACTAGTCAACTTTAAAAAAATGCAAAAAAAAAAAAAAAAACTGGTAAAAAAACTGTCATTAGACTAGCGTGTTCAAAGCTGCCCCTGGGCACCTGAGTGTGCACTCAGACCTGTAGCTCAAATGACCAAAGAAGCTTGTGCTCTTCTAACCACTATAGGAGCATGGAGTGGCTTCTTGCTTAGCCCCCAAGGCTGGAAACCCTCCTCTGGGCCACCTAATAACCATGTTTCTCATATTGACAATACTGAAATTATGGCTGTGAGCAGATGAAGAGGTGGTGCATGTCCTCAGATGCCAGCTGTGTTTTTCAGACATACTACTCGGTGGATCTGATCCTCACTTAGACTGACGGAGTGCAGTAGTCTCCAACCCCAGCACATCCTGAAGGTGCAGGTGTGCAGATTCAGCATGAATGGGTATGTCAGGAGCCTGGTGGCATGAGTCTGTCCTGAGACCACTAGAAGGCTTGCAGAGAGGATTTCCTGGGGCAGTACAGGTGCTGGATTCAAGGCCACCAGGTCACTACTGTCCTTTCTGCATCAGGCAGTGTGTGCTGGGCCATACTGGTATGCCTGGGGCTCAAGCCAGACTCCCCATTCCAACCTTCACCCAAGCAGCTCAAAGTAGTTGCTTGCTCTCTCTGGATGGCCTTTGTCCCACATCCCACATCACCAGGTCAGATAAACAGACAGGTATGTGCATCCAGAACTGAGTTCTGGCTAATGGCCAAGGCCAGCACCAGCCTCAGGTACAGGTGTCTAAGACTGTTGAATAAATTATGACTGAGTCTAGCCAAGCATCTCCCAGAGGAACTACCCTGTCTCCCAGATGCTATCCCCTCACCGCTTGGAAGCCAGGTGGTGTGTCTGTGACCCTTCTTCAACAGATGGCAAGCACAGGCAAGCCTTCCAACTGATCAGGCTTACATTTCCCAAGTTGAAGCCAGCTTCTGCAGCTTTCCATGAAGTCCAGCCTGTTGGTCCCTGACACAGTACCTTCCACTCTAATTGCCACGCTGCCTCAGGAAGACAGTACTCATTCCCACACTAACCAAGATCTGTCCCTATGGCTCTTGAATTGCCCAGGCCTATAAGAATATGAACCCTGGTCCCAAATGAAAGAAAGAACAGATGACGTGGGGAGGGGGGGCTCTATCGGTAGAATGCCTGCCTGGCATGCTGAGTGCCATCCCCAGCACCACATAAATTGGGTATGGTAGCACACACCAGTAATTCCAGAACTTGGGAGGTAGAGGTAGAAAGATCAGAAAATCAAGGGTAACCATGACTACATATCACACTTGAGGCCAGCCTGGACTGTATGAAACCCTGCCTCAAAAAGCAAACACTAGTGGGGCTGGAGAGATGGTTCAGCAGTTAAGAGCACTGACTGTTCATCCAGAAGACCCAGGTTCAATCCCCAGCACCCACATGGCAGCTTACAACTGTCTATAACTCCAGTTCTGGGGGATCTGACACCTTCACACCAATGCACGTGAAATAAATTATTTTTTTTTAAAAAGCAAACACTAATGACCTACAAACCCCTCTATTTCCTCTTATCTCCAAGAAACCTTCAAGCCAGCCCATCTTCCCACAATGGCTCTTACTTAGACTGCCTTGAGAGCAGTCTTCACTAAATCCATAAAGACAAGTGGCCTGTCACCTAGCAAGGGCAAATAACCATCTCCTCTGAAGAGCTGTCCTGCCAGGTTCTGGGTATCAACTCAGCAGTCAAGCTGACGTGGCAGTGCATTGATCCAGCAATTCCTTTTATGAGATGACCTTTAGAATGCAACTCACTTCCGAGTGAAGGAATCAGTCTGAGTGTAACCTACCCTGGATGTCAACTCCTTCAATGTTCCTGGGCCAAAAGTAACAAAACCTGAGAAGGCTAGAAAAGGACGGGGCTGGAGGATTAGTTACTCTTCAGAGCTGATCTGGGATTGGGGAAGCCAAATTAATCAGCACACGTGTCCATGTGCTCCCTGCCCCTTGTAAACAGAACCCTCGGCTTCCAGTCTCAGCTGGGGATTACCAAGAGCAGTCCCAGCAATTCTACACACAGGTCCATTGAGTTTTTATATCCCAAGGACTGTGCATGCATACCAGTGAGCTGTGAGCCCTCAGGGCTACAAACAAGTAGAAAGGCCTCCTCTCAGCTCATCTACCCCCAGGCAGTCTACCTGCCCTGGGTGTCAACCGTGGTCAGATCAGGGTGGAGCAGTGGAAAGCAAACCTAGGGCTTTGGAGTCAACCTGAATTATCTCGCAGTCTGTGCCATTGACTATGAATTTACCCTCTCTGGGCCAGGTATTGAAGGCATGGTGGGAGGGATGATGTGAGCAGCCACAGCAGATGCTGGCTTGGAAGACAGCAGAACCAGATTCCACTCTGATTACTGACACTTTCCAGAATGACGTTGGGCACACTGCTGAATCTAGAAGAGCCTCAGTTTCCAGTTTTGATGGTGAGGATGACAACAGCATCTCTCCTAGGATTGGTGTGAAGATGAAAAGACTCCCGAGTAACTCAGGGCCAAGGGCTTACACTCCTAACAATTGTCAGAATTTACCCATTAGATGCTTACTGTTTGCCCAGGCTCTGGGCTAGAACTGTCTGCAGCATATGTGGACACAGGTGAATTCTGGGCCAGGGAAGCACTGTTTTATCCCAAGTTCATAGAAGAACCAACTGAGACCAGAGATGAAAAGGAACCATCCCGGGATCACACAGCTGTTAGGAGTAGAACTGAGATCTGAACTGTCTTTATTATCTCAGCAAAGGCCAAACATTTCGGCATTGCCATTTAGTTCCCAGATTCACTGCAGTCACCAGATCCAAACAACCTCCCACCACCCTCAGAGAAATCTGTCTTCATCTTCTTCATGTCTACTCATTTATCCCTAGGAACTGTCTCTAATCACCAACCCCGGAGACTTTCCAGAGCCACTCTGCTGCCTAGAGATCAATTAGCTGATTTCCCATGGTCCTCCCAGGCTAATTTTCCCCAGACTCCCACTGGGAGCTGTGCTGATGGGCCATTCATAAATGAGCATGAACAGCGCCCCCCCCCCCAGACCAGGCACTGCATGGTACACAAAACAGACCTAGAGCCTCAAATTCATTATGTGGCTGAGGCTAGCCTTGAACTCCTGATCCTCCTGCCTCCACCACCCAGGTGCAGGGATCAAAGGTGTGTGCCACCTTGTTTGACTTGAAGCCCAATCCCTTGCTTTTCCTTATCAGGTAGGCAAGATGAGAGCCCCTGACCCTTTAACCACTCTTTGTGGACCCTTTCCTGCTTTGCTACATCCAAAGAGTCCTCCAGCATGCTTTGAGTCTGTGAAAAGTAGGCAAGACTCTGCAACAGGTATGGCAGCCCAGAGACAGACATGACTTACTTAAAAGCCATGCAGCAAATCCTTGGGCTGGTCTAGAAATCAGGCCTCCAATGCTCAGATTTCATCTGTTGATGTAGCCAGTCCCAGCCTCCCACCCTCAAGAAGACCCTTCTCTAGATCTGAGGGAGAAGACATGGTTTTCCTGAGGAAAGACTGGCCACTGCATCCTTCTTAGAATCCTGACCCATCTGGGATCTACAAGGGCTGTCTGATGGAGGCAACACCACTCCCAGATTCCCTCTGTCCTGATACAGTGGACCAAGGAACACCTGACATCCTTGCCCTGGCCAGGAAAACACACAAGCTAAAAACATCCCTGCCAAGTTAAAATTAGTCTTCTTCCTTCTGTCCCAGAAAGAGCTCTCCAGTCACCTGGGAAGGCTGGGTGCTGGCTGCTGGGGTGTCACCCATGGGGGTAAGGGCTGCTCTTCACCCTGCCCTCATCTCTCCCCCAGAGGAAGTAAAGCACTTTGTGCTGATTTGACGCAAAACACAGAAAGAGTTCTCTCTACCACAAGCCTGGCCACTAATGAGTGTGGAGTGGTGTTATGGCTCAGCACGAGCCCAGAAGGCAGAGGCCTGTGGTCACGCTGCTTGAAGATCAAGGGCATCACTAGATGCAGGATAAGAGGAAGGGGCACTGAGCAGGACTGAGGCCAACCCCAGCCAGCAGACTTTGAGCCCTTTCCCCTTTCTGTCCTTTGTCCTTCATCCATGGAGTGCACTCAACTGCCTACCTGCATGGGGGCAGGGGATGGAGAGGAAGGAGAAAGAACCCCTTAATTGGTTGCTATAGAGACACCAGGCAGAGCCAGAAATGCAAAAGTCATGGTTTCAGGCACCTCTGAGAAGTTGCTGTCACTGGGCATGTTCACATGCCCAACTGAAAGAAACTAAGGCTTGGGCAGGTGCACTGATCTGGTTCAGGCCTGGGGGCTCAGCCAATGTAAGGCCCAAGCTTTCCCTAGTGGCCCATCGGACCACATTTACCTTTCTGGGTGTGTGACCACCAGGACTCTTCCAGAGATACAGCCCCAACCCAGGGCTGCATCTGACCTCACTTTCCCTCAGCAGCAAACTCTACAACCTCTGCAGGATCAGGGCCCTCATACCAGATGCCCTCTGCATACCAGCACCCAGCAGGCAGGAGAGTCTCCAACCCCACTCACACACAGAAACTTCTCAGAGAATGGCAGAGGGAACAGGAGATGGCAGTTTCCATAGCAACGCTGAGTTTTACATTCTCCACACATAACGGGAAGCCCAATTGGAGAGGTGCAGCCCCTCTCATTGGAAACGGTTCCTTCTGCCCCCACCGGCTCCATGTTGCTTTAGCCCAGACAAGAACACTGCGGGAGGGGCTAGGGACCCTCACCCCAACCGGGCAGCTTCACTGGACCCTGTCAGAAGGTCCAGAGGGCTCTCTCAAGCTGTCTGCCGGTGGGTGGCCCTGCTGCCTGCATGTGGCTTCGCATAGGAGAGGAAAGGAAAAGGAGGATGGAAGGACATGGGAGGGAGGAAGTGGACAGTACTGTCACAGTGCCCTCCTTAAGCCCCAGAGAAGGCCATCCATACAGACCAGCTCCCAGGCCAAACATGGTGGCACTTGCCTTTAATCCCAGCACTCAGGAGGCAAAGGCAGGCAGGTCTCTGTGAGTTGAAGGCCAGTCTAGTCTACACAATGAGCTCCAGGACATCAGGGCACTGTAGAAAAACCTCTGTCTATAAAAAACAAAAATAAATAAATACCAACTCCTGTGGATGCTCAGGTGCTGGTAGGCACTTGGAGATACTTGTTGTCATTGTGTTCAAGGACAGAGTGTCAACCCAAGCCCTGGAACAGAATATGTGGTCTCCACTCTCAGAGCCTCTGTTCCTTTACCTGGGAAATGGGAGAAAAGAGAGGTGCCACCTAGGAGGGTGTGGTGGAGGGCCAGAGATGCTGCTGCCGCTGGTAATGATGATTGAGTGGTCACTATCATCACCATCATCATCATTTCATTGCAATCACAGCTCTCTTCCCCATCACCACCACCAGCATTATCATCACCATCATCATCACCATGATCATTACACCATCATCACATCATTACCACCATTATCATCACAATCATCATTCTCATCACCATCATTGCTATCACCATTATTACTACCATCACCATTATCATTGTGGACGCTTGAATAAGTATGGTCCTCATAGACTCACGTGTTTGAATGCTTGGCCCATAGGGAGTGGCACTATTAGGAGGTGTGGCCTTGTTGGAGCAGGTGTGGCCTTGATGGAGGAAGTATTTCACTGTGGAGGTGGGCTTTGAGGTCTGATATGCTCAAGCTAGGTCTAGTGTGGTAGTCTCCTTCTGCTGCCTGCAGATCAAGATGTAGGACTCTCAGCTCCTTCTCCGGCACCATGTCTACCTACATACTGCCATGTCCCACCATGATGATAATGGACTAAACCTCTGAACTGTAAGACAGTCCCAATTAAATGTTTTCCTTTATGAAAGTTGCCATTGGAGGCCAGCCTGGTCTACAGAGTGAGTTCCAGGATGGCCAAGGTGGTTACACAACAATAGAAACCCTAACTAAGACAATCATCACCACCATCATCACCATCATCATTATCACCATCATCAGTCTCATCACTACCAAACCATTATGACCATCATCACCATCATCACCATCATCAAGCTACTTGTGTTTCTATGATGAAAATGGCCTCCTCTCTGCTCCCTTTCTCCACCTGAGCTCATACCCCCTTCATGGGGTTTGGGTATGAAAGAAGAAGGGAAGACCATAGGTAGATAAAGAAAATGACCATCAGTAATCAGGTTGATGGAGGGACCAAACGTAAAAACTTAATAAGGTTGGCCACTCTCACACATGCACACTAATGCAGGGTACAGGCCCTTTGTGGCCTTTTGTAATTAAAAAGTTTAAATGAAAGTGGCCTACAGAGCTGGAGAGGTGGTTCATTGGTTAAAAGTTCATAATGCTCTTCCAGAGGACCTGAATTGGTTCCCAGTATTTAGGTCAGACAGCTAACAACCACCTGTAACTCTAGCTGCAGGGGGTTCAGTGCCTCTGGACACTTCAGGCATGCACACTCACATGTACACACACACACACACACACACACACACACACACACACACACACATCGTTTTAAAAATAGTTTTTGAAACAATGGCCTAAGATATAATTCATTTGGTCGAGTGTTTGCCTGAAGCCCCAGGTTTGATCCTTAGCACTGGGAAAAGCCAAGTGTGCCCAAGTGTGGTAATACACTCCTGTGATCCCAGTATTCAGGAGATGCAGGCAAGAGGATCAGGAGGACTTATCCTAGGCAGCATAACAAGCTGAGACCAACATGAGAGCACAACAGCCTGAGACCACATGAGAGATCCTCAAAGCAAAAACAATAAGCTGTAATCTAACATAGATCAAACCTGGTACAGGCCTTTTGTGGCATTTTGTGATTAAAAAAGAAGAAATGTAAAATAAAAGTGGTATAGGGGGCTGAAGGTAAGGGATCAGACTTGGAAGAAGTTTGACAAGTAAGGGGTATCAACATAGTCCTACAATGTCATCCTCAGCAACCTGAGAAGTTCTCCTGACTCTGTAGAGGCCTCCACGTGGGCACATGAGGATTTATGCCTTTGATGAGAAGAATAATTTAAGGCTAGCCAGTGAGAGGCAGAGCTGGAGATTTTACTAAAGCTATTTATCATAGGCTTAAGCATGAGAGTTAGGAGAAAGGGACATACAAGCATGGGCAAAGGTTCTTCAAGGAGGAGCCTTAATTGAACATCTCAGCTTTAGCTCTATGTCCTAGTCAGGGTTACTATTGCTGTGATGAAACACCATGACCAAAAGCAAGTTGTGGGGGAAAGGGTTTATTTGGCTTACACTTCACATCATAGCCCATCAAGGAAGGAAGTCAGGGCAGGAGCTGACACAGAAGCCATGGAGAGGTACTGCTTACCAGCTTGCTCTTCAT
Organism: Peromyscus aztecus; assembly: GCA_902168405.1. Lineage (NCBI taxonomy): Eukaryota > Metazoa > Chordata > Mammalia > Rodentia > Cricetidae > Peromyscus > Peromyscus aztecus. The sequence goes on from CABHPQ010173493.1 coordinate 57,974, forward strand.
GGCTTGCTTGGCCTATTTTCTTATCACCAGCCCGGTGTCCCCACCCACAATGGGCTGGACCCTCCCATATCAATCACTAATTAAGAAAATGCCCTACAGGCCTGCCTACAGCCCAGTCTTACGGAGGCACTTTCTCAATTGAGACTCCTTCTTTTCCAGTAACTCTAGCCTGTGTCAAGCTGACATAAAACTAGCCAGCACACTGTAGATACTATTTTGGTGGATCTCACATTATATCTCAAAAGGTTACTGAGAAAACCTTTTTCCCCTTTTCCTATCATTCATTCATTCGGTCATTACATTTATTTATTTGGGGCTGCATATGTGTTGAGGTCAAAAGACAACTTGCAGGGGTTGGTTCTTTACTTCCATGATGTGAGATCCTGGAATTCCAACTCTGGGCATCAGGCTTGATGGTAAGCACCTTCACCCACTGAGCCATCTTGTCAGCCCTTCTTTTGGTAAGTGAGATTATAGGATGGCTCCGGAGATGCCTTTGATAGAATTATATAGTTTATAAGGTAAAGCCAGGAGACATCAGGGTTACAGAAGGGTTAGTACACGGCCCTTCCCTATAAATGGGGTTTCTGGTGACAGTTCTAGAACTACAGGCTTACAGTTGGGAAAGGAGAAGGACCTTGAACAGTTGATAACTGCTTCTCTGCTGGCACGAGGCTTTCGTGGTTCTTGGGGAAGGGCTCCCCTCCCTTCTGTATCCCATAACTTTTCCTTTCTATGCTTCATCAAGGGGCATCAGGGTCAGTGGGACTGTGAACAAGAACTGGCAGGCAGTTTGGGGAACTATTCCCGTGACAAGTGTTGGGGTAGAGGCTCTCTTTGGTTGGATGTGAGGGATAAGAGGAGAAATTGGAATAATTTTAGTTACTTTTGCTACCACATAGCTAGAGTACAACTCCACTCAAGACAGGACCACATGGGCCCTTGCTAATGACACAGAGGATGTGTAGTTGGTTGGCATCTACCATCTTGGTATAAGACAAGACTATAACAAGGGAAGTCACCAGCAGCATCCCTGGCTATCCTAATGGTAGGAGTCCCACTCTGCCTCCCAAACACTGGGGAAATCCCATGTGTGCTGCAGGGTTAGAGACTGGGCTGTGCATGAGGACTTTTGAAGCTCTCACGGGCAGGGAGTTTGCTGCTTATTGGAAATAGGAATTGCTGACTGTTTATTGACCATTAGTGAAGATGCTAAGTAAATTAAAGACATCTGCCTATACCTTATCAGTCAGTCAGCCGCTGAGACTGAAACTCAAAGGAAGAGACATTTCCTTCAGTAATATATCCTCTGGTAAGGTACCCAGGATACTGTAAATAACCTCTCACTCATGCAAACCTATTGAAACACACACACACACACACACACACAATTTAGCTTCCAAGAGGAAAGGGACCTGTAGGGTGGGGGAACAAGAGAGAATAATGGGGGTGAATGTGATAAAATACATTATATGCATGTATGAATGTGTTATAATGAAACCCATTACATGTGTGTAAGGTTCATTGGCAATGCTGTCTTGAGTCTCCCCCAAATTTCTTTGGCTCTTCCTAGCTGTGGTGGTTTGTAGGACACCCATCTCTAACCTGCGGAGATGCCCAAGCGCCTGAGTCCTGCATGCCAAGTCACTCCTTCCATAACACCTGCTACCAAGTGGAGCCCCATGGGCTCTCCCTGATGGGATCAGCTGACAGAGTTAGGGTTCCCCTGCTCAGGGAACGATCTTGCTATCTCTCCTCACTCCATCAGTATTTGTTGTTGATCATTCTAGGCCACTATATACTGGAGACATCTAGCCTGGCCTTGTCACCTTCCCAACCAGACCAGCACTGTGAGTGGCTGACCCCAAGGTCCAGGCAGGGAATCCATAATTGCCCTTGACTCTGATCTCATCCTTGTTCTATGCATTCAAGTCACCAATAAATCCTACGAAGCCTGTCCCTGTACATCTGTCACCACTTAGTCACATTGTTTCCCATTTGTACGACAGTAGCAGTCCCAGCTGGCGGAATGGACTCTGAAATCCCTTATAGAGGAGTTCGTGTGCCCCTTTAAAAACAGAAACCAGGTGGGGTCACACACCCAAGTGCTCCTCCAGGTGCCCCAGGGGACCTGCCATGTCTGGCCTCCCTCCCACGCTCTTTCTCCTCCCTTGATCCTGCTTGCTGGTTCTGCTAAGGAACTGCTGTCCCAGCTGGCCACTGACCATCACCTGTCACTCATGCTCAGGCCTTGCCCTGGCTGCCCTTCCCACCTGGAGCACCCTTCTAGAAGTTGGCCCTACTCACATCCTCACTGTGCCTTTTCAAACAGCCACTCTCTCTGAAGTAGTGAAGTAATATCGCCCCCTGTTCTCTGTCTCCTCCATGCTTTATGTTCTTCCTTGTACTTCCTGCCCCTTCATTGTCTTTTTTTTTTTTTTTTTTTTTGAGACAGGGTCTTCTGTAGCCCAGGCTGGCCTTGAACTCTCTATGTTACCTATAATGACACTGAGCTTTAGATTCCTTTGCCACTACTCCCGGAGTGCTAGGGTAGCAGATGTGTGACACCACACCATGTTTATTTAGTGCTGAGGATCGAATCCAGGTCTCTGCCTTCTAGGCAAGCACTCCACCCACAAAGCTACATCCCCAGCCCTGTATTGCATTGTCGCCCTGGGATCATTGACTGCTAGGACATCAGCTATGCGTAAGACATCAAGGCTGAGACTGAAGGAATTGACTTGAGCACTCAGCAGTTGCTCCACAATTTCTCAAATGGATGTATATCCAGGAAGACATGTGTCTTTTAAATGATTAATGGGGGAAAGTTTTTAAAATAAGGCACATGCTAGAGAGGTGATTCAGAAATTAAGACCACTTCCTGCTCTTTCAGAGGACTCAAGTTTGGTTCTAGCACCTACATCAGGTGGCTTACAACTCCCTGTAACTCCAGCTCCAGGACATCTGTTGCTCTCTTCTGACCTCCAGAGATACTGCACCCAGGTGCATGTGCCCCCTTGCAGACACCCACATACATACAGAATCTAAAATAAAATAAATCTTTAAAAAGTAAATAGATAAATAAAAGCTGTATGATTGCAAAGAAGACAAAGTTGTTGCAGGCTAGCGGCATCAGTTTTAACTCAGGAACTCACTGAAGAGGGTCCTGTCACAGAAGTCCTGATGCAGAGCACAAAGCATCTGCCATTCTGCCAAGCCCTCATGCTCCAGCAGACTCAAGCCACAAACAAGAACCACTCACCGACACAACCAGAAGCCAAGTGGGTACTTGATGGCATGTGCCCTGACCATCCTCCAAATCGGTTGCTGAAGGTCTCCTTTCTGGGGAAAGTCCCACCCTAGTGCTAATGAGAAGCTGTTTCCATGTAAGGAACAGCCACAGAGCCCAGATAGAGTATATGGAATTGTTCCGAGCAAGGGAGGGCTTGCTTCTCTCCTCTCAACAGTTGTTCTGAATATTTTAAGAATTTGTGGAGAATGTTTAAAGTCAAATACTATAAGAACTGTCAGACAACCAGTGCAAATTAGCCCTTGGGCAAGTAAAACAAACATTTCCTGAGTCCTTGCTTGTGTGGGTGATGACAGGCAGGTAGAATGAGGCACTTACCTCTAGGGATAAGAACAGAGCCCAGACGTGCTGGCCATGCCACCCCATGTCACTGGAGTGTGAGCCCCAGATACAGGGCCCCTCTGTGCCCTCCGAAGCCCAGGATGACTCAAAACTGTGGGAGGACCTTTAAGCTGCTAGCTGTACCATGGGGTGGGAGTGTTACTGGTGTTTAGTTATAGGGAGGGGTGGACTGAATCCTACGTCTGCAGAGAAGACTCTCGTGCCCCGGATCTTGGACCACAGTGCTCTCTCTTGAGACTGTAGCTGGTGAAATGGGGCTTTCTGGAAAAGTGGGCTGCTTCCCTAGTGGGCCCATCTGCTTGCCCCTCTGAGTCAGTAGGCTTCCTGGCTGCCAGGGAACTGGCCAGGGGAATGGTCTCCACGTGCCTGTTTGGTGGCTCGCTCCCTTAGCAGGTGATGCCAAGCTCCTGGAGGAATTGTGTAATTCTGGGCTGTGAGAGTTTATTTCCTCTAAAAATATACCCTGAAACTGGGGCACGATGAAGGGTGGCTGACAAATGGGGAAGAGGAGCTAACAAAGGCACTGGGACCGTCTCATCTGAGCTGAGTCACCTGCACTCAGCTCGGATTCAGTGTGGACCCATCCACCAGTTCCTGTCACCAATCGAAGTTCAAAAAGTCTCTGGGGCTTTAGGGGCTTGTGAGTCACTGTTGTAAGATGTCCCTGGTGTCCGGCAACCTCTCATGCGGGGAGGACAGCAACAGTGGGAGTGGCTTTGCTCTGGGCCCACGGTCAGTAACGGAGAGGCACCCCACCCACATCTGGCCAGCAGAAGGGGCATGGCATCCACATCTGGTCAGTAGTGAAAGGTATGGTATCTACCTGACCACCTTGACTGATCAACTCTAAGGGCATCTGAGACTTCTGGAGGGCAAAGGAACCAGCTCTCTCCACCCTGCTACTCTGTCTTTTGACTTCTCAAGGTCTTTGCCTCACATCACAAAATGGCTGCCACAGATCTGGATATCAAGTCCTCATACCTCTTCCACATAAAGGCTACATTCTACAAGAGTATCCTTCTCTTCAATGAAGAAGGAAATGTTTTGTTTCTATCTCAATGACCCAGAGCCAGGTCACATACTCACTCCTATATCAAGCACTGACACAGGGCAATTAAGTCACCAGAAATGATACTCCATAGGCTGACCACTAAACCTACTCCAGGCCGGGCGGTGGTGGTGCATGCCTTTAATCCCAGCACTCGGGAGGCAGAGGCAGGCGGATCTCTGTGAGTTCGAGGCCACCCTGGTCTCCCAAGCGAGTTCCAGGAAAGGCGCAAAGCTACACAGAGAAACCCTGTCTCCAAAAACCAAAAAAAAAAAAACCCACTCCAGTACCTCTCCTATAGCACCCGGACAATCCCTCCCACACATGGTCGTAAGATCAGCAAACTAACTGTGCCAGTGTGAGGCAGGAGTGTGAGTCTAGCATGTCAGAGAGGGAGAATCTACAGAAGAGACTTCTTTGATTGTTAGAGAAGTGTCTCTCATGAAGAAGAGTGACTGGGCAGTGATGAGAGACACTTGTGCTCCCACAAGCCGTCGTAGGCACCCTGATTTCAGGGAATCGGAGAGGAACTCCCGGCAGCACACAGGGGCTGTGTGTTGAAGAGAGCAGGAAGAGCAGAAAGGGAGGGAAGGGGGACAGGGCTTGACACATGGGGGGCTGGCTGGTGCTGGGGAGCCTGGAATCGCAAGTCAGGGGTTAGGAACAGAGGAAGCTTCCGGAGGGGGCCAAGTTTTAGAAAAGCTTTAGGGAAGATGAGAGGAATCCTGCAGATTGGAAGAAAAACAACCAAGCAGAGGCACTGCTCATTTCAAGGGCTTCCTCCCAAGGCAACCCTGTTTGGGAGGCCCAGGCTGCCTAATGGGGAACATCAGCCACCCAGTGAGACACTGCTATGTCCCCCACCAATGGTCTGGACAGGAGGCTCCTCTCCAGAGAGGCCTTGGCATTCCTGTTTGTGGATGGGAGTGTCTGCTTTGAAAGAGAATAGTATGAGTGCGTGTGTGTGTGTGTGTGTGTGTGTGTGTGTGAGAGAGAGAGAGAGAGAGAGAGAGAGAGAGAGAGAGAGAGAGAGAGCGAACCCTGGGACCCTGGGCTCATCATTTCAGCTAGACTGGCTGGCAAAGCCCAGCAATCCTCTACCTCCACCACCCCTGCACTGCAGTCAGAGGTATATATGGCTGGGTGCTGGGGATCCAAACTCAAGGCCCCATTATGTTTGTTGTTTGTGCATGTGATCTTCCTCACTGAGATATCTTCCCAACCACAGATGGAAGTTCTTATTGGCCACTGCTTGAGTTTACACTGGGAATGTCCTCTCAAAGGCCAGTGTTGAAGGCTGGATCCTCAGCCTGTGGTGCTATGAGGAAGGCATGGAACCCTGAAGAGGTGGGGCCTAGCGGAAGCCTTAGGTCATTAAAAATGTACCATCAGAGGAATAACAGGACTCTGATCTCTTCTCACTTTTTATTTCCAGCCATGAATGGAGCAGACTTAACTCCACCAAATCTTCCCACTATGACAAGGTGCCACACCACAAACTCTAAGCCACAAGGTCACTGACCTCTAAAATCATGAGCCCCCAAAATCACCCATCGGTCCCTCCTTTTTTGTGTGTTTATCTTTTGTTCTTGTTTTTTATGTTGTTTTGGAGACAGTCTTGCAATGTAGCCCAGCCCAGGCTCGTCTGGAACTCAGTCTTCCTGCCTCAGTCTTCCCAGCTCTGAGATTACAGGTGTGCACCAGCTCAACCTTTCCTCCTTATACATCAGTTGTGTCTGGTATTTGTTATAGCTAAGAGCTAACATTTGTGCAAAACACCTGGAAAGGGGAGCATCTATATATCTGCATATTCACATATGCATAGAATCAGCCCTTTACAGGGAAGCTGGGGAAGGAGGTGAGAAGGGGGTTTTTCCTCTGGCCACCCTTTTATACCTATTAAATTCAGAACCTTGTGTTTGCCAATTTCAATAAATAATCGAGACAGCAGCTCCTCCAGCTGCAGTGGAGAGCAGCTGATGGGCTGAGTGGAGTCAGCAGGGTGTGAGTCATCGCCAGGAGAGAGGAGCCTGGACCATGGGGGTGGAGAGGTGAGGGAGTGGAAGGCAGCCAGGATGGAAAGCTGAGCTCTCAGGTCAGTGCCTGATAGGGGGGCTGAGATGAGATATTCCCTGGAGAGCTGTCCTCCAACATGCATGGTGATAGTGAGACAGAGCCCCAGGGCAAAAAACACCATCAGTGAGGACCGTCTGGCAGCCTCCTCCTTTGTGGGACTTTGCCCCACTGCTTACTGCTTTGCAGGTTTCTGGCTACTCAATGCCTCAGAGGACCCATCTCCCTGTGGCTGCAAGCAAATACCTGGTGCTGTAGAGTCCCACCTGACAGTCCACCTTGTAGCTAGAGTTTTCCTGCCTGGCCCAC
>CABHPQ010173494.1:7530-19673 GCA_902168405.1 Peromyscus aztecus
TTTTGTTGTTGTTGTTGTTGTTTTTTCGAGACAGGGTTTCTCTGTGTAGCTTTGCGCCTTTCCTGAAACTCACTCTGTAGCCCAGGCTGGCCTTGAACCTGCCTCTGCCTCCCAAGTGCTGGGATTAAAGGCGTGCGCCACCACCACCCGGCAAGTTCTTTTTCTTTAATTTATATGTTGCTTAGTCTGAAAGCTAGGTCGTCGCCCCACACCCATTCTTTCATACTCCCAAGCAAATGAAGAGGATATGCTAAATCACTCCCTAGACACACACACACACATACACACACACACACACACACACACACACCCCTCTGTACTCCTAACAGGCAAGCAGGCAGATATTCAGGTAGTCATCATGTTTTCTAAATATTTTCATGAGAAGAGTATTTTTAAAACACTCAATAGAGAAAAAGACAGAAGCACAAGATCTGGTATTCATAAATAACTGTGAGCCTCTTGCTCAAAGTCAGTTTATTTACATTTCTCACAGGAAAATAACCAACTTGATTCAACCACAGAATCTTGTTAAAACCAATGCCATGGCCAACAAGAAAGCTTGGTGGGTAAAAGTCAAGCCTGATGAAGCTCAGTTAGATCCCCAGGAGAAGAGAATCAACTCCTGAATGCTATCCTCTGACTCCCACAAAAATACTGTGGTATGTGCACACAAGGGCACCACCCCACCCCACCCCACCTATAAATGTTTAGTAGCAAACAAATACAATTTTAGAAAGACTTTTCAATGAGCAGCAGAGCACACAGCATGTGTGAAGCCCTGGGTCTGCTCCCAAGCAGGAAAAAAAAAATGTAAGTAGGTAGGTGGGTCAGTGGGTGGGTGGGTGGGTAGGTGGATGATGGATGGATGGATGGATGGATGGATGGATGGATGGATGGATGGATGGATGGACGGACGGAAGGACAGACCAAAAAAAAACCAAGAAAATAGGGAGGATTCAACGGAACATTAATTGCTAAAATTCTGATCAAATGGCCTGAGGCAAAGCCGCACTAATAATGGTCTGGGGACGTGGTGGCCCTTCAAGAGTGGCTGGTTTTCAGCACTCAGTACACCTCTGGCTGCTTCTCCTGGCCACGCATTCCTTTTCTTGAAGGACACAAACAACAGCACTCAGTGAGAAGTTATAGGAACTGCCTTCTGGGTGAGGAGTCTGTATCCTAAGGAAGGCCCAGCTACACACAGTGCGTGCACATCAGTTCACCAAGGTGAACACTCATTCACAACTGTGAACGCTGTTAGGACACAACAGCTACACACAGTGCGCGCACATCAGTTCACCAAGGTGAACACTCATTCACAACTGTGAACGCTGTTAGGACACAATAGAAGCAAGAGCTCTCACCTGCTCATGCCAACTGAGGCCGGTGGGCAGCATTCTGTGCTGCAGAGTGGCTCCTTTCAGCCCCACAGCCACAAGGAACTCCTGCACCACAGGACACACGAAGAGCCACATTAATCCACAGAATCCCAACTGGGGTGTTGCCACTTAGAACAGTCATCTTAGCTAGCAATCAAATCAACAGGAGTATTTAACAGTTGAAGGCAGACACACCTTCGTATTGGACTCTGATTTATCAGACAGTATCTTCACGGCCACCGAGAGCATATTCAAATTGTCTCCCCCAACACCATCAGAGGCAGCTCGGCTGAGGCCGTCTTCTTCAGAGGAATAAATTGTAGGTTCCAACCAATGTGGGCGGGTTGAACTGGGCAACCGTGTCTCTGTAGGGAGAATGGCTCCATCTACGATGCCTAGACACACATTGAGACAAAACACCAACAAAATGATCACTTGAAAATATTCTGTAACTGTTCCGACTTTCACAACTCAAAACAACTCTCTGTACAGGTTGAGCACGGCTTTATCCAAAATGCTCAGCATCAGAGTATTCGGGATTTTGTGAAGAATGTTCACATCTAGTAAACGAGATATTAGGAAGGGAACACAGTTCTGAACATGATACATTTTTGTATTGTGTACTCCTCAGACAACAGGTTCAAGGTCATTCATGCAATGTTTTCATGCCCCATCTCAAGAGGTCAGGTACACTACCACCAGATGTAGAGCATTTCTAAACAGATTTCTAGGACACAGCCTATACTCCTTTGAGCCTTGCTGGGGGCACAGAGGTCCTTGAGCTCACAGAAAAGCACTAGGGAATCCAGGACAGGGTTGTCTCTTCAAAGGGACAGATGCATACTTGTTTTCTGCCCAGAAGCCTAGAAATAAATGTTGTTAACCATCTGGTGACCCCTGTGCTAACTGTATGACCAGAGACAACCAGATCCTCCCCAGGCCTTCATGACAACACATGTTGCTTATCTATAGACCCCATCTTCATGGAAGAGGTGACATGTAACTTGAAAATTTTTAGTAAAATTATTCCTTAATCTTCATTGTACACACAGGATTGTGTTACACCAGGAAACTTTTTCCCAAATTGTGCTATGCTTAAATATGTTTAAAATAAGCTGCTGGTGTCAGACTCTAGAAGCTCGAACCAATACCTGCTGCTGAGTCATGTTGAGCCAGATTTCCTTCTGAGCTCTCACAGATGTTCCTCTGCTGGCCATGGTGTCTGCAGAAACCCGCAGAGAGCCAGCAGGGCTCTGGCGGCACAATGGCCAAGAGGCAGCATGGCCGCAGTCTACTTCTCTTTGTCAATGTAGGTATAACTGAGAGCAAAAACTTACAAGGGAGTCAGAAACTAAAACTAAGATTCTAAAACACGAGGAAAACCAGATTTCCCCATCTTTGTGCCCATTCAAAGGGTAATTCAGGCAGCTCCTCAAAATGTGGTAATTTAGTCAGGTGTGGTGGTACACACCTACAGTCTTAACTTGGGAAGCTGAGCTGAATTTCAAGGTCAGGACCAGTGCTGGCTACATAGTGAGACCTTGTCTCCAAACAAACAGAAAGTTTTAATCTGTATAATTTTGGCAACGGAACCAGAACTCCCAACAGAAAACAATTTCTCGGGGCTGGAGAGATGGCTCAGAGGTTAAGAGCAGTGACTGCTCTTCCAAAGGTCCTGAGTTCAATTCCCAGCAACCACATGGTGGCTCACGACCACCTGTAATGAGATTTGGTGCCCTCTTCTGGCCTGCAGGCATACATGCAGGCAGAACATTATATACATAATAAATAAATAAATCTTTAAAAAAAAAAAAGAAAACAATTTCTCACATCAAAGTTGTACTCTCAACAGGCTGTCTCTATCAAATAGGAAGTCAATGGGCAAACAGCAGAGAGGACAATGCACAGCTGTCCTACCTTTGTGGTACAGACTGAGGCTGCTGGAATGCAGGCAGATGTAGTGCTTGTCATCGAAACCTTCATATTTTGTCACACAGAATAATGAGCCGCTGTTGAATTCTAACCAGAATTCACCGTGCTTATTTCCCATTGGCTCTCCATTCTCTTGCTAACAAGAAGACCAGGGGAAAAAAAAACAAAACAAAACAAAACCACAAGTTACCATTTTATTTCCTCCCCAAATTCCAGTACTGGAGATGGAACCTAAAACTCTACACACAGTAGGTGGGCTCCTAGTCACTGAGCTGCAGGCCCCAGCCACCATTATTAAATGCAGAAAGGAAGAACGTTTCTTGGCATGCTCATTCTGAATCTAACTTAGGAAAATCTCCTAAAGCATAAAAAGCAGTCTAAGTCTTGAACTATCAATACCATGGGACTAAACACTGAATAACGTGTGTAGTACGTGAGTCCTCTGTACCAAGTGCCTATGCTTCACCCTCTTTTAAAATAAGAAAGAAAAAGTTAGTTACCGCCCTCACTGGAAGAATCAGCACATGCTTTCTTCCAAAGGGAGGCCACATAGCCTTAGATCAACAACTGAAGCTAGCTCCCAAAGTAGTGTGTTCTCCGGCATCTCAGAACACTGTCACCTGCCTCCCCCCGCCACTCCCCCCTCCCCCTGCACTGACACCATCTCACCCCACTTCACTGCGACAGACTGTGTAACAGTGTGACCGTACCTTTACATCTGTGAACACTGCCATTAATCCATGATTGACATTCAGAAGGACTGATAGGAAACTCTGAGAGCTCTTGTTCTGAGAGTCCAACTTTTTTTTCCTACGGGAACGATAGTTGGGATCAACAGCAGAAAAATACTGCAAAGTCTCTTCTTCAGATCCACTGTCTTCATCTACGCAGGGAAAAGACCTACTATTACAGATTCTGACAGCTAAGCAGGACAGCAGCTTAAAAATGACCACAACAGTACTTTGACTTTTCCAGATGACAGAACGACAGGGAGATGGGCCTTTCAAGGGAACTCCAAACATGTGCACCATCATTCCGAAGATAACACATTCGAGCAGCAAAGCTCTTATCAGAACAGACACAGAACCAGGGAAATAATCATAGAATTTCTAAAGAAATTACAGACCACAAACAGAACACAAAGTCTGAGGCACATTTTAGTTCTGCATTCGGAAGGGCTACTGCTCTGTTAACGTAGGAACGAGTCGCTTTCTTTATACTAGAACAACGGAAAGTGCATTACCATAGTGAACTGCAGACTTAAAGGGGCTGAAGCTGTCTTTGCTGAAGGTGTTGATCAGCTGACTGGCTACCGAAAGCCCAACGCCGTAGGAAATATTCTCAAGTGTCTCCACTGGGGAAGGAGCTGTTGGCTCCCAGAGAAGCAGGTCATTAAAGATCCTAGAAACACAAGTGCAAAGTGAACAGGAAAGAAACATCTAAGGTGAAGACAGACTCAGAACCCCCTTGACATGATCACATGGTTTTACTTACTGATTTTAGACGGTGAACTGAAAAATGATCCTGTGAAGGAGTTTTTAAAACAGGAATTGCGTGCTTTCAATGGGAAAGCACCTGACATGGTTACAAAGCAGAACCAGAAAAAAGAATGTAGATCAGACCCCTAACTAGACACTCATCTAACATCTGTTACCCACGTTAATATAACCAAAGTCCTAATCATATCTCTAAGTGTACTTTAAAGGAGGAAGCTAATTAATGATAAAAAAAAAAAAACCCACAGCCAGGTGTAGTGAAGTATGCATTTAATCCTAAGGGGAAGAAGCAGTCTGTGGATAGTCAGAGCTGTATAATGAGACCCTACCAAAAACCAAAACAAAACAAAACACCCACCTCCCAAATGTCAGGAAGACTGTTAAGGTGCCACAGAGACCCTCTCACTTTACCCATGAAGAAACCACCACATAAAAACATAAGTGATCTCTCCAAGGCCACACAGCCAAGCAGGAGAAAAGCTGGTATGACATTCAAGATAAGGCCCAGCTCTCAATTCAATCTTTTGTCTAGACTAGTATCTGAGATAGCTTTTTCCCAACAGATAGCTCAACTTCCCTGATAAGAAGAAATGGGATGAATGCATGACCACAAAAAGTGAGGGAGAGACATGTACCCCATAAAGAACACACTAGAAGAACCACAGCTAGGCCTGGGCTGTATGCTGCCTCTTCAGTAAATACTTGCTCCTACAAAGACGTGCTTCTGCCCAGCTTCAGGAAAACTGCAGTTTCACACAGCATTCTCTAGGTCTGAGCCACAGCACCTCCTCACCTTATCTGTTTCCATCACAGCACCTGTAACACTTGACTCCTCCGTGCCACCTCCCTGAGAGGGACTCATGCCTAATTATCTCAGTCTGTACACAGAGCACAGGGCTGGAGAGGGAGGGATGAGGGGATGACTCGTGGAAGGACTGCAAAGCCCAGTGTGAATACCAGTCGAGGTGCCAAGAGAAGAGGCAGCCCTCCCTCCCCTGGAGGAAGCCAGCAAGCAGCCAGCTGCAGAGCTCCAGGCTCTGGACGAGGGAGGCAGAATGAGCATCTTGACTCACAGCGGGAAGTGGTGTTGTGAAAGACACCAGAGACACAGCACTGACGGATGACCACCTTAAACACACTGACAGTTACGTCCCCAACATTACGGTCTATTATAGGACAAAGAAGCCAAGGTCTATGAATCCAGACTCTGGCCTGAGCCAATCACTGTGAAGAGTGAAGGCAAAGGAAGCTTCTCCTTAGGAAGGGCTCTCTTTTGCCACACTTCCTGCAGTAGCTTAAACAAAACCAGAGCTTATGGCATAAGCTCTGTGAGTTTCTCATCTGTCATGCTCCTATGCTTTCTTTGTTTATATTTTGGGTCTACACAGTCTTTGGTTGGTTGTTTTTATTTTGAAACAGCATCTTATTAGGAAGCCCTGGCTTTGAAATCATGATCCTCCTGCCTTAGCCTTCCTAGAGCTGGGATTACCAGAGTACACCACCATACTCAGTTAAAAGAAGTTTGCTGCTCATGAAAAAAAATAAACAAACAGGGCTGGTGAGATGGTGCAGCAGGTAAATACACTTGCCACCAAGCCTAACCTCAGTTCAATCCCTGGGACCCATGTGGTAGAAGGAGAGCCAACCCCCAGAGTTGTCTCCCTGCCTCCACAAGCTGTACACACAGAGACACACACAGGCATGCACGCACGCACGCACAGCACACTCGAGAGCACATGCACTTGAATAATAAATGTTTAAAAAAGAAACAAAACAAAAACAAAAACCTTACTTAAAGTGCTAATGTTCTCTTCCTATGTCCCAATGACCTGGTGTGCTTGTCCCATCCACTGAACAATGTGAACCTCAGCACCCTAAGACTTACAACCACAGTCAATGGGGAGACCCAGAAACCCTAAGCCTTAGCACCAAGGGCTACCAGACAGCAAGCAAACCCACTGCAGAAGCAACAGTGAATAGTCTTTGACGACAAGGGGGATGAAAATGACGCCAGAGATGATGAGACTACGCACTTCCTTTTTGCTCTGAGTCCCTCAAGGGCAGGAAATGTAACAATAGCAGAACACGGCCGAGAGCTCACCACAGGCCAGCACTGTTCTATCATCTTGCCATTACAGCATTTAATCCTCTGACCGGCCCTTCTGGGTGAGCACTGGTATCATCTCCATTTGGCAGATGAAGGAACTGGGACTGATAGAGGCTACTGAAGTATCCAAAGTCATCAAAGTCTATGACCCAGAATTCCATTTCACTGTATTTGCTGGGTAGGTGTGTTGGAGTATTGAAACACAATGAATTAAATTTTTTGCTTACAAAGTGTATAAGCAAAACTGAAGAAACCTAACTAGTTGCCTTCTGAATTCTGGGAAGAGACACTTTCTGAACAGTGACTCTGAAAATCTAACTCCACCCCAGTACCTGCTGGCCTGGTACTCAAATCTCCTAATGCTCTTCATACGGCACTGCATGGATTGAGAACTAGCACTTCTCAGCACTGTGCAGCCCAATGACACAGCCAATGGGCAGCTGCAGGCTGGAAGAGGGAGAAGATATGTCACGAACAGACACACTTATTAATCAATCTTGGAGTTACAAATTAGTACAAATAATATATGAATTGTTTTTGTTGTCATTGCTGTTTGGGAGTTTGTGTTTTGTTTTGTTTTTTGACAGGGTTTCTCTGTGTAACCCTGGCTGTCCTGGAACTTACTTTGTAGACCAAGCTGGCCTCAAACTCACAAGATCTGACTGCCTCTGCCTCCCTAGTGCTGGGATTAAAGGCTTGTGCCACAACATCTGGCTGTTTGGGAGTTCTTGCTGGTGGAGTTACTGTTGTTTCTACAATAGGCACCGGGCACAGGTTGGACACTCAGCTACAGCAACAGCAGCAGCATACAACATAACAACAGCAATTCAAACTCACCTGTTATACAGCTTCTCGTAAAAGCTTTTATTGGGCAGTGTCATGTGAATATTTGGTAGCAGAAGTTCCAGCACATAGTGAGAATTGCTGATGGCTTTATCCTGAAATTCTGTCATCTCTACAGGGTCTCCCGGCATCACCATCTAAAACAGAATGGTTTAGTGTGACGAAAAAGCATAAAAGATGCAATCTATGTTTAAAATAGTAGCAGCATTTTAAAAACTACTGTAACATGTACCATGTGAGCAAATAGATAAACATAACCTTTAACTAGGGAGAATATACATCAAGAAAAATGGACGTCAATCTTGGTGCTACAAACTAGTACAAGGAATACACGGATTCTTTTTGTTGTTGTTACTGCTATTTGTTACTGTTGTTTCTTGCTGGTGGTGTTATTGTTGTTTGTTCAACAGGGTCTTGAGATGTCTTCCAATCTGACTTCAAACTTGCAATCCTCCTGCCTCTACCACCCAAGTGCTAGGATTACATACAGTATTCTTTCAAAAATAAAGAACTAGCCAAGTGTAGTGGCACAGGCCTGTAATCTCACAACTCAGAGGCAGAGGCAAGAAGATCAAAGTTCAAAACTAACCTGAGACACAGAGAGAAAAGGAGGGAAAGGAGGGGGAGGGGAGAAGGAGAAGAGGGAAGCATGGAAGCATCTCTCTGTGGCTGGAATAATCACCCTGCAGAGTTCTCACACTTCTCTTTTACCTGCTCATTCTCAAACATTACTCGACGAGAGGAAAAGGGAGATGGGGCTGGTCGCCTCAGGTCACAGACATCTTTCAGGGAATGAGCTCCTCCTTCCTCCTCTTCCTGGTAGTGACCATCATTCTCTTCCTCCTCTTCAGCTGCTATTCTCTCCAAAATGGAATGCATGGCTGGTGGATTTATTTTCAGTACCATTCTGATTGACAAGATGATTTGAAAAATCAAGACATAAGTATGAACAGCAACATTTCTACTTGATGCAAATTTACAGAATGACCACTGATTAAATGTTAATACGATCAGACTGACTTATAAAGCCCATGCTGGCCGTAACCCACTTATGAAAAGGCAGTATAGACATAATTCAGCATAGAACTCAAGTAAATAAAAGAAGAACATTAGCAGATATTCTTGGCTAGCTGAAAGTCTAACTTCTTGAAAATTCCATTAGATCCCTGTACTTGCTTACCGTGGCCAGTCAAAGTCATCTGATGAGGCTGTGTCACCATCGACTCCACCAGACACATGGAAAAATTTGACAGATGGCTCTCCCTTCTCCTCCTGGAATGACCCTACACAACCGAGATGGTGTTACTGCAATGTGCTCCTTCTCAAATGCTGAAGACCATATCATTCAGAACTCTTCAGACAGACCCTCATGCTCTACACCACTCATTCATTTGTTCCTGCTTTAATGTGGCCTGTGCTAGGCAGAATATGCAGAAAAAGATGCCAGTTTTTATTCAAACTAAAATTCTTGACTAGTATTTCATGTGTAAGACACATAATTATAACATAGCCAATGTCAGTCACTACCTACCGAGGGCTGGTAATGATTTCCTTGTGCGTATTTGAGGGCATCGGGTAACTGCTTTGTCACTCATCATCTTATTCCTTTGAGGCAGGAGCTGGAATGTTTTTTGCTAAGCTGGCAGCCAGCAAGTCCCAGGGACCACTTTCTACCCCCAAGTACTGTGGTTTCAGGAATATGAGGGTGACCATGCTCAGCCTGTTACATGAGTGTTGGGATCTGAACTTGGGTCTTCATGGTTTTACAAGTTCTCTTAACCACTGAGCCATCTCTCCAGCCTCACTTCTTCACAGAAGAAAAGTTTACGGCTTGGCACTATATCTCAGAGGCAGAGTAATTGCCCAGCATATAGGGCCCTGAATTTAGTCCTCAGCATGGCAGAAAAAAAACAAAGAAAAGCTTAACAGCTAACTGACCACTGTAAACATAGCTACAGAAACACACTCAGTGTGCACTCTGTACATGCAAAGTAACTCCACCACACTGGCTTCTCACTGCCCTTCATTGTTTCCTTCTAAATCAGAGCATCATGTCAACAGAGATAAGGGATGGCAGAGTGTACCTAAATATCATCTCATGAGGTAGTAACTGGCAAGAGCCTATTTAAGTATCTCCAAAAACTTGCCAAACTCAGAGATCAGAACAGACAAGGGACAGTTTCCAAGGCTGGGGTGTGAGTCCCCTCACTGGTGTCAGAGGACAGAGTTTCCACCCAGCCTGCTCACTGACCCACAGACACAGGACATGCCAGGTCTTAGCCAGGTTTTACACAGGTGTCACAGGAGTGAGTTAAAGTGGTGACTGAGAACTCAGGCTCTGGTGTCAGAGTGGCCTGACTACCCATGAGCTGGGAGACACATGCTCTTCAATCCACAGGTCAGGAAATCTAGCATATGGTGGAACGACAACTAAAGGAAATGACAGGATGGATGTGACCTGCTACTACAGGACCCAGCAGGAAGCAGCATGCAGGCGACCCAGACTCTGCCACACAATAAATAGAAAGCAATGCTAAAACAGGTGAATAGTACATTCCTACAGAAAATAAGAACTTCACTTTTTTTTGGAGACAGGTTTCTCTGTGTAGCCCTTGCTGGCCTGGAACTCACAAAAATCAGCCTGCCTCTGCCTCCCAAGTACTGAGACTAAAGGCGTGTGCAACCACTATGCTACATCTCCACACAATTCTG
This sequence comes from Peromyscus aztecus, assembly GCA_902168405.1. NCBI lineage: Eukaryota > Metazoa > Chordata > Mammalia > Rodentia > Cricetidae > Peromyscus > Peromyscus aztecus. Next base: position 18,000 of record CABHPQ010173494.1, read on the forward strand.
GGGGAAAGCTGTTGCTCTGTTCTCTAAGTGTTCCCAATTCTGCCATCTTGGGTGCTGTCAAGAGCAGTGTTCCACGCATAGTCTGCTCTCCACAGGCGTGTTCAGTCTTACCAGTTAGCTCTCTAAAAGTCAGTTCCAGTTTAGTTTGTTCTGGGGTGGATCCTCCCACAAACTCTGTCTTAGACTCCAGATCTGTGAATGCTAAATGTAGGGTCTCCTTCTGAAGAGACTTCTTAAACCAGGGTCCTCTTTCCTGGTCTGACCGAAGATCAGGAATGGGGAAGCGAACAGAAAGATGCAGCGCTGGGGTGGTGACTTGTACAGACACCCGGCGATTCGCAGGACTGTGCGTGTCATCTAGAAACACTTCAGTGAAAGCCTTGTGCTGAAACATAAATCACAGCACTTCTTAGCATTTCATGTATTCTATCACTACTCCCCACACGCCACAATGCACTCAGACACAATTCAGACAAACCACTACCTATAATGAAGCTTCAAATATAACTGTTGGGGCAATAGCTGAATCTTCATATAAAAATAAGTAAGTAAAAATAAAGACAGACAGTATATTTCCCTACATATCTTACCATAATCTAAAGAGAAAGAAAAGGTATGAACCAGTCTAACAAATCCAATAAGGTTAAAAACCACTACCATAGTCAACACTCAGTTTGAAGAATTTGCCCCTTTGCAGCTGCCCTAAAGATCCAGTGTGAACTCAGATGACTGCAGCCATATACACAGGCCAGTGTTACTCATCTTTGTTTCCAGGCCTATGTTCAGAGCCTGGCACACAAAGGTTCCAAGTGTTCACTAAAGGACTCCCGAATCCCCCCAGGCAGTCAAAAGCATACCATTCAAATAGAAGTCAACTTCTAATTTTCATAAAAGGTCCTGAAACTAACAAAGGCTTCAACATTCATCTTCTGAGTCGGTGTCCAGGCTCTCAGAAAGCTCCCTTCTCATGGCAGACTGGGATTTGTAATTACATGTAAAGCAAGCATCTAAGGCCATGGGCTTTTCCCTGGCATCTTCCACACATGTCAGCATGCTTTGTTCCCATTCGTTCTTCTTCCAAGTCCCTCCCCCTTCTACCAGGTTCCCTTTCTTCCTAAAGTTAGGCACCAGGATTTTCACAGATCTATCCTATCTCTTCCATTTGGCTTCCTAACACAAGCTCCACTCTCACACTAAAGAAACCTAGGGATGGGGCTGGAGAGGTGGCTCAGCGATTAAGAGTACTAACAACTGGGTGGTGGGTGGTGCATGCCTTTTAACCCAGTGCTTTGGAAGCAAAGGCAGGCGGATCTCAGTGAGTTTGAGGCCAGCCTGGTCTACAGAGTGAGTTCCAGGACAGCCGGGACTGTTACACAGAGAAACCCTGTCTTGAAAAACAAAAATCAAACAACAACCAAAAAACAACAACAATAACAAAGAGTACTGACTGCTCTTCCAGAGGAGCTAGGTTCAAGTCCCAGCACCCACGTGGCACCTCATACCTGTCTGTAATTCTGTTCTAGGGGATCTGACACCTTCACACAGACGGACTTACATGCAGGCAAAACACTAATGCACACAAAATAAAAATAAAGTAAGAAAGAGAGAAAGAGAAAGAAAGAAAGAAAGAAAGAAAGAGAGAGAGAGAGAGAGAGAGAGAGAGAGAGAGAGAGA
>CABHPQ010173494.1:19683-46486 GCA_902168405.1 Peromyscus aztecus
AGAAAGAAAGAAAGAAAGAAAGAAAGAAAGAAAGAAAGAAAGAAAGATGACCAACACAGCCAAGGTTAACAGCAAATAGAGACTGGCCTATACACTTAACTACCAACGGGCAGCCATGGAAGATAAAGAAGGCTGCTTTAGACTAAACACCAGGACCGAAGGGCAAAACAATCTGGAAATAAAATGTCTTTGCCCTTTTCCTTGTCATTTTAGATTGAGTCTCATGTTTCCTAAGCGTGTCTCAAATGACAGTCCTCCTGTTTCAACCCCAGAGCACCGTGCTCACGGGCACTCACTGCTCTATTGAGTCCTTTGCACTACAGCTGCCTCTCAGGCTGGGCCTGGTCCTACAGGCCACACATTCCAACTCCCAATGCACCATTACAAGCCCACTCCACATACCAGATCCAAGCAAAAGCAATGCAATGTGATGCCCAGAACCACTCTTCATTCTCAAAAGCTCTCCTGGGCTATTTGGGCTTTAGTTTTTATCGTTCAAGTTTATGAAATGTATGAAAACAAAACTTCATGAAGCTGTTACAGTATTCTCCGAAATCCAGAAAAAGAAGTCTAGTCAACATGTTGTGTCTAGTCATTCTTCTGCACATCAGTCTAGTTTTAACAGTAGTCTAAGGGAAGCCAGACAGAGTAGCACAAGGCTGCAAGTTTCCCACTGGGAAGGCTGAGGCAGGATGAACACAAATTCCTGGCCAACCTGAGCTAATGAGATGCTATCTCAAAACGTTAAAAAAAAAGAAAAAAAAAAGTTTGCATGGAAAGACATTCTACTTCTCTCTTAGCCCTTCCTGAGGAGCCTTCTTCATGCAGCTGATACCACAGAGCACACCCTGTTAGAAATGAAGCAGGAAATGTCTCCCAGGAGAATTTCCAAACCTTACCTGGTTATTATCAAGGCAAAGAAGGTGCACCATTGAGCTAGATGGTGCACACTGTAACCCCAGCTCTAAGGAGGTAGAGGCAGAAGGATCAAGAGTTCAAAATCATCTCTGGCTACTTCTCAAGTTTTAGGTCGGAATGCATGAAAAATAAGAATAATTTTTAAGCCAGGCATGGTGGCACATGCCTTTAATTCTAGCACTTGGGGAGCAAAGGCAGGCGAATCTTTAGAGTTCAAGAATAGCCTGGTCTACAAAGTGAGATCAAGGATAGTCAGGGCTATGTAGAGACCCTGTCTCAAAAAATAAAAAAATTTAAAAAATGTAAGTAAAAAATAATTTAAAGTGTCTATTTTTTTACTATTATAAATAATATTGTTCTAATATAGTCTATTTAATCTATTAGGACTTTTCTCAGAAACCCCAAAAAGCACATGCTTATGTGCAACTTTCTACGTACTTACCAAACTAATATGTTTATTGTATGACGCATACATGTGCGAGGCCATCATCTCTACTGTAGTGAGTTTCTGTGGTTGAAGCAAGGAATTTAACCTATCCACAATACTGATATCCAGCTCACAACACACTGGATTTAATTTAATTTGTAATTCTGCCTTCTGAGGAACTGAACTCAGTCTTGCTTGATTACCCTTAAAAAAAAAACACACACACACACACATACAATTATTAACAAAAGTATAAAACTAAGTTAAAACCGTAACAACTGTGACAAAAACCAAACAATCTGCAGTGGTGGCCACTCAGAGGCCTCTCACCTGGGGTCCTCTAGTCTCAGAGTGCTTATAGTGAAGCTGCAGACACACAGGGAGGTGGCCATCAGTCCCGTCTTTGGAATGGAACGTTAGAAGCTTAAAGACAAGGATGGAGACATGGTAAAGTCGGGATATTAAGCTGAAATCGATCATGTAAATCTCTAGAGGCAGTACTGCAGTGGGAAGACCTCTCTGAAGTCAGAAAAGCTGGCCCCAAACCTTATTTCTGTCACTCTCTAGCCACGTCAGTCTCACTCAAGCAGCTAACTTCTGTGAGACTCAGCACCTCATATGAGGCAAGGGTTCAAACAGATCAATATCTAAGAAAAAACTTGGAAAACAAAATAAAATAGCAGGCTTACAGCCTGCCTGCCTGCCTCCTCGGATAACTCTCATTTCATTTAAAATATTTACTAGCTTCACAGAAGAACCTTGAATGACATACTTTAAGATTTGTTTCAACAATCACAAAGATAAAAAATAACACACACACTTTGTGATGCTGGCATGTTTTAAAGAAAATTATTGTTGTTCATTCAATTTTTAAAAAAGCAAATTAAATGTAAAAATCATCTCAAAGGGGTGTCCAGCATTTACCTCTGTGTAGTGGGGAGGGACAGAATGAAAATCCGTTGGAAACAGACACTCCAAAAACTCCATTTGCCCAATGGACATGTCAGTGCTAAAATGCCGGGAAGCCGACCTTTGTCTCTGCTCATAGGACACTTTGATGCCGGTACCTATAAATCTACCATTAAAAAAAGGAGCATTTCAGAGTCTCCACATGCTTCTCAATTAAACAACATACATAAGCCTAGAGAATAACATGCAAATGTTAGTATAATAACCACATGCTTACTCTAACAAGTTCAAGCTGTTAGTGGTCTTTAACATCCCTAAGGACATGAGCTTCACATTTCCTATTCCTTAACATCTTTACCATGGGAAACTTCCCAGGATGCCTGTATTACCCAACAGTGTCCTTCCTTCTTCCACACTCCAAACTTAGCCTGCAGTGGATAAAATATCTCAGATCTAGCCAGGCATCGTGGCACACACATGCCTTTAATGCCAGCATTTGCGAGGCAGAGGCAGATGGATCTCTGTAAGTTTAAGGCCAGTCTAGAACATAGTAAGTTCCAGGCCAGCCAGGGTTACACAGCAAAACCTTGTCTTAAAACAAAAAAAACTTAAAAAAAAAAATTCAGATCTGTAAAATGTATGAAATGGGTTCTTAAAACTATCTAAAAACGGGGAGTGGGGTGGGGGGGGGTGAGAGGAGGGAGGAGGGAGGACAGGGAATCTGTGGTTGATATGTAAAGTGAATAGAAAAATCTCTTAATTAAAAAAAAAACTATCTAAAAATATCATTCTAGCGGGGCACGGTGGTGAACACCTGAAATCCTAGTACTCTGGAAGATGCCGCAGGAGGATGATGAGTTGAGACTGGTGTTTCAAGAGTTGAACAACAATCATGCAGTACTCTGAACTTGAGCTGGCGGGGTTCACAGGTTTTGTGTCAGAGTCCTACTGCCAGATATCTGAAACTTTGACACAACTGAGGGAAATGTTCGTACAATGTAATCTGAAGTACTATTGCCCTAACCCCTAGAGTATCTTTGGATGGGGTCCAAAAACTACTTCACATGTTAATTCTGACACGCCAGAAAACTTAGCTTACAATAACCTTAAGCTTGGGGTAAAGGTTTGGCTCAGTTAGTAGAGCACAAGCTTTGCACGCATGAAGCCCTGGGTCCAACCCCCAGCACTGCCTTTAGGCAAGCATGGTGGCTCACACCTATCATCTCAGGAGGCATAGGCCAGAGGACAGGGAAGACAGAGTTATCTAAGGCTGCCTGAAAGTCTGAGGCCAGACTAGACTATATCATGAGATCCTGTCTCCATAAACAGGCATTCTCTAAAATACAAATTATATTTGTCTATACATTATACAAAGTATCACTCATCTTAGAGATCACATTTATATTAAAGGATGCAGTATTTGCATGCTAACCCTATATTCTCCAGTTCAGTCAGCTCATCTCTTAGGCCTCATTGCACGAAGGCTCACAGCTGTAAGACTCAGAAGCAAATGAAGCATTCAAAGTCCATTGCTCAGCCCAGGCTTGCTATTACTCCCCACCTCACGGTCTAGCATCGGTCCCGCCCTCAGCACCACCATCATCTCTGCCACTGCCAGTGCCAAAAAGAACCATTTCCATCATTTCAATAGTGATAGCAGGGATGATGGCAAAACGTTGTAAGACAAACTTGGCAAGAACAGGAAGGGAGCTACAAACTCTCTAGACCTATATCTGCAGCATTCTCACACTACACAATGTGAAGGAGAGACCCTACGGATGTATCTCTGTAGGACTGCAGGAAATTTCACTCGTTAGCCACTGAAAACCAAAACAGGGAGGTAGACAGATGCCACACTGTGTAGTAGGCTCTTTCTGATGTATCATTAGTAACGAGGAGAGTTCACCTGAGGTGATCATGTGAACAAGCATCTGCAAAGACTGCTCGGACAGACTTAAAGTCTTCTGTCGACAGTCTGGTTGGGTCCATCTTCTCTATACAAGAGAAGAATGCAACGGCCATGGGTGTCAATGGGTTGACGTTTGGAGAGGTTTCCGCTGGAGACAAAGGATCGATGTGCAACACAGAGACTGAGAAGATGCCCACAGCCAGTCTACAGATGAACTCAGGCCTGGATTCATCCACTGGAACAGACCTAGAGGGGAGAGCTGAAATACATGGAGTTCTCTGAGTCAGAATTCAAAACACCTTCAACAGACAGCTACCCTGTTCATCTGGTATGCAGGACTCGGAAGTACGAGAGTCCATCTCAGTATGTAGAAACGTGTAGACACATCTTTTGCACCATAAAACTGTGTTAGAAAAAAAAAAAAATTAAAGCCGGGCGGTGGTGGCGCACACCTTTAATCCCAGCACTCAGGAGGCAGAGCCAGGCAGATCTCTGGGAGTTCAAGACCAGCCTAGCTTGGTCTACAAAGTGAGATCCAGGAAAGGCGCAAAGCTACACAGAGAAACCCTGCCTCAAAAAAACAAAAAAAAACAAAACAAAAAAAAAAAAAAATCAAGATTAACCAAAAGCTGCACACTGAATTCTCCTTTAAGAATTTGGCGATTTTCCAGTTAAATTTTGAAGAGTAAGGATCAAGAGTGCAGAACAGTGGTAAAGTAATTGCCTAGCATGGTCAAGGTACTAAGCTCAATCCCCAGTCCTGGGGAGGGAAATGCAGAATCGAAACTGAAACTTTTTTTTTTAAACAAACAATATAAAAACAATGAAAAAAAGACTCAGGAAGCTAGGGTATAATGATGGAGCACTGGCTGAGCACTGTCAAGGCCTCAGGTTCTATGCTCAATGGTACACACGAATACACACGTAAACACACACAGGCCCATACACATACACACAAGCACACATACACACATAAACATGCCTACACATACACACACAAAACACATACATATACACAAACACACACATGCGTGTGCACATACACTTACACACAAACACATATGTATGCACACACACACCACACACACAAATACACTGTACACAAACAGGCACACATAAACACACACACACACACACCACACATAAACACACAGGCACACATACACACCACACACACAGAGAGACAAATCAGATAGTTGAATGAAAGTTTTAAATTGCAATGATATGAAATGTATGGTATTTTTCCATAATATCTATGTATTCAAATATATAAAGACTATAATGAGAACCAGGCATGGTGGTACACACCTAGCAACCTAGCACTCAGGAGGTGGAGGTAAAAAGATCAAGTGAAACCACAGCTATCAGTCTGAGCTACATGAGACCCTATCTCAAAAACAAAACTAAACAACAACCACAAAAAGAATATAATGAATAAGTACAACTATTCTAAAATATTTTCCAATGAACTGTTCAATTATTCTTTTCATTCTAAACTTTGTGATTGTCCAAGACTAAAAGAGACATTATGAAAGACACACTTACAAAATGTGATAGTACAGAGTGCAGGCTTGCCATGTATAAGGCCCTGGGTATACTCCCAGGAGCACAGAAAAAAAGTAGATGAATGATTGATAAATAGATAGATGAGACATAGGTAGACAGACAGACAGAGATATACATAGATGATACAGAGAGAGAGAGATAGAAAATGGATCAGATGTTTATTCTGACAGGAGGGAGAAGGAAAAAGCAAAACACATTATCTTAGAAATACACACTTTTCCTTTTAATTTTCAAAGCCTCTGGTAGAAACTAACCAGCTTTTTGTAAAGGCGCCGAGTGGACCAAGTCAGATGGGAATGCTGGCCCTCTCACAGGCTGCTCTTTGTGGTCCGCAAACTCTCCCCAAGTTGGTTGCAGCTACAAAAGATTGTTTTGAAATACATGAATAAAGTGTAGGATCTTAGAAGTGCCTTCTGAAAAACAGAAGAAATGGAGTAATACTTTACCACAGTGGCACTTAGCGGCGATCCTGCAGGTGTGTTTGTGTATGTACTCGTCAGAGATAACTCCAGGTCCATGTGTGGAGGGTCCCCAAGGGGTGGAAGAGACGACAGACTGTGAGACATGTCCATGTCGGCCATGGAGAAGAAAACTTCTTCTTCTGGAGAGAATTAGAGTTCGTCACGATACATCCCACCCATGTGCTCCTTCAAGAAGTTTAGCCACACTAACAGAACCTTCCTCCCTCTACCCGAGACACAGCTGTGAGTAGTGTGTCTGAGCATGGCCATTAGCAGCAGAGTAAACACACAACTGCACAGTCAGCAAAGGTCGAGCCTCCCCGAGTCTTCTGTGGGTTTACATGACATGCAGCAATACAGCAAACTGTTAGTTGTCATATGGCAAGTTAGAAGTAAAAATTCAGATTTTCAAATGGCATCAGCTCACACAGGGCCCTGCGTTTCATCTCCAGCACCAAATTGCAAAAACTAAACTTCTGCAACTCTATTGCAGTCTTTGGCTTCTTATAGATACAGCTATTTACCAGTTGGGAAGAGGGACCAGAGACATTAGAATGCTATTGACAATTCAGTGCCTTCTCTCTACTGATTGTCTGACCTCACATAAATCAAGCTTGTTATGTCTCAAAGTTCTTAAGTGGGCTTTAATTTTTATTTGGTTCACACTTCTCCAGATTTTTACTATTTACACTAGTGCTTATACGGTCCAAAATCCCTGTAATGTACAGTGAGCTGGGTAACAATTGCACCAACAAGATGGACAGACTAGCAATGCTTCCTCCTTAGGGCTGTCTGCTGCACACAATCACATGAACACACAAAGAAATAATGACAGTTATTCCCAACCTATTTATGTGTCAGTCTACATTTTCAAAACTGACTTCCCTTAGGGAAAAATACCACTGCTTAGACCAACTATACACCTGATATGGTAGTGCTACTGTATTACTGCATTGCTAGTGGGCTACGGGATAACACAGGTCTAGTGTTGACTGAGTTGAGCTGCTTACCACGGCTAGAAGGTGTGCGAGCCGTTTCCGTCTCATAGAAGCTTTTCTCTGAAGATACACCCATAGACAGGGAATCTTTCCTCAGATAATATCGGTTTAATTCCATCTGAATTCGATACTCGTCTTCCTGCTGCATAGGTCGATTCTTCCTGTCTTTATTAGCTAACCCTATTTTGCTAGAATTTTCTACAAATATATAAAAAGAAAGAACAATTCAATTTGTAGTTAGTTAAACATTTCTTTCTAAAACCCCACTTAAGCAATGGCATGCTGACCACACTAGCAGAAAGCTGGTTACATCAATTTGAGGTCTAAGCAGCAGCTTGAAGCCAATAGCCAACAATGTAAACTCTCACCTCTAGAAGATGTGAGTACCTAATATGTGTGACGACTTATTGTGTACAAAAATTTTGGTTTTTGTATCTAAACTCTCACCTCTAGAAGATGTAAGTACCTAAAAACAATGTGTGCAACTCACTACATACAAAAAATATGGTTTTTGTTATTTGGGGGTTTTTTTGTTTGGTTTTGTTTTGTTTTTTTTTTTTTTTTGTTTTGTTTTTTGGTTTTTCAAGACAGAGTTTCGCTGTGTAGCCCTGGCTGTCCTGGAACTCACTTTGTAGATCAGGCTGGCCTCAAACTCACAGAGATTCGCCTGCCTCTGCCTCCCAAGTGCTGTGATTAAAGTCATGCACCACCACTGTCTGCCTATTGCTTTGGTTTTTTGAAACAATGTTTTTCTGTATAGCCCTGGCTGTCCTAGAACTTTCTTTGTAGACCAGGCTGGCCTTGAACTCACAGAGATCCTCTTGCCTCTGAGATGTGAGCCACCACTACCTGACTCAGAACAATTTTTAAAATGAATGTAACCAAATAACCTGAATGCAAATTTACAGCATGATAATACAGTTTCAAAGACCGAATCCAATCAAATAATTAGAACATCTACTTAAAATACACCTCTAATGTCACATACCCCAAAAATAACACATTCTCATCTATCTATGTTATATTTTCACCTAAGAGTTTCAAGAATTACAGGAAATAATCATAACAGTCATACTTGCCTGGTCCAGCAATAGCTGCTAACATATCCAAAAGCAGGTGTACTTGCCTTGGCGACAGGAATAGATGAATGGAATCTATCTGTCCATCAACATCCAACTTAAAAAATAAGAACAGTTAGGAATAAGTACCTTACAAGTTCATCACCAGGAATTAGAGAACTATCAGGACACTGAGGTAAGTATTATTACAGTGTTGGGCAGCTTCACCTAATGCACATAGTCTCAACAAAAGGGTATAAAGACCAGCAACTGTGGCTGCAGGAGGGAAAGTCCAGAGAAATTCCATGTCAGCAAGTCCAATGCCATGCCGTCTGTCTCTAAGTCTTCTGGAGACTATAGAACACAGCAACAAGATGGTATTCATCACCCTTCAGAACAACCAAGTCCTCAGAATCAATGATATCAGTGTCTGTAAAACCGGGCCGGCCACGCTGGACTCCACAGCATGCCCCTCAGTGGCCTACTGAATGGACACTACTTTCTCCTGCACAGGAGGCTAGAAGCCACAATGGAAACCCAGGCAGAAAGCAGTGCTAATGGGCGCTTCCTTTCTTGTTCTCTATGTACATTGTCCCCTTGTGTCTCACTTGGTGTGGTGAGCACCGAGCCATCACACAGCTCCTACTCTCTTGTTATAGTTACTGTTTACAGACAAGGAAACAGATCCACAAAGCAAAGATCACATAGTTCCACAGCCAGGTCTGAATCTAGGCAGACACAAATGCAAAGCCTTACTCCTTCTACGACATGGCTCTCCTGGTGTGCCTACAGACTGAGTGTTTTATGGGGCTCCTACAGACTGCTGACACCCAGGCCACATCCAGAGTGGGTAAATGTGTTTCTGTTACTGGACACATTTGTTTCTTGGACTGAAACCACATACAGTCTCTGGTTTTCATTAGGATGGAAGATCAGTAGTTTAGTTTCTAATTGTCATAGGAATATTTCATTATGGGTACATTCTGAATTTGAAATACAAAGAACAAAGTACTCACTGCTTTCTTTTGAAAATATAAAACACTGAAAATAACAACTAAGCATTTTTCAACACAGTGTAATGTAATACAAATTTCTTTAAATTCAACCAAAGCAGTCCCCTGCTTTCGTATCAATAATTCCCCAAAAAAATCCACTAAAACTGAATGTGTGGTATACAACAGACTCCAGGGGCACTATCTCAGAAACTAGAGCAGGAAACCGTGCGACAGACATTTGAACTCACAGCTGAAAGGCTCGGGTTTAAGGAATGCTGGAAGAGACTAAAGCCTACCCTGGTGTGCTGCCCCATGCTGCCCTGTTACATCTATTCTGAGTTACCATTTCTGGCTCTATGCTGCCCAATGTTGATCTCCAGAACTTACTTTTCCCATATAATATTCATTTACATTAAATAAAATATACAAATACTCAAATTAGTATGCAAAAACATTAATGTATAGGCAAGAATAATAGTATCTCCAAATACCCAATACTGTCTGGAACTGGAATATAACACCACCACACAAAACTACTACTCATTCTTCTGTCCCTTAATAGGCAGAACTCTAAAAGCAACATATAGAATAGTTAAACAAATCTAGTCAGTGCACAAAACTTTATATCTGCATTGAAATCAAAGCTTACGAATGTAGAAGACTACATCCAGCCAAAACAGACCACAAAAGCCTTTTTCATGGCACCTGCTTCTTTAAGAAATGGCATATGCGCTCCCCAAAGACACGTATGTGCTGGTTTCCCAAGGCTGTTGCCACAGCAGGGCAGTCCCTGCAGCATTTACAGCTAGCTACACTATCTGCTCCATTAATGACCTCCTCAGAAGGCAGCAAGGGAAGCCCTGGTAGAGGACTTCTTAACCTGAGAGCAGTTCACAAAACAGGAAGGAAAATCTGGGCTGGAACACTGAGAGTGCAAAGAATAGATACTTAGTCACAAGACAGCTCACAGCAATCAAGCACTATGCCACTGTGAAGATTAAATACCTGTCTTTAGCAGAGAAAACAAAACAATACTGACCTTAGCTCCCGGAAGCACTTCATTCTGTTTCAGAGTGAGACTCAACTCCAGCCTGCCCACTAGCCCTCCAATCTGCACTGGATCCGAGGGTGCTATCTCTGGTAAAGTTCTAGTTAGTTGTGGGTGTGGCTCATAAACAATTTTGGGGTTCCAGCTAGGTGACAGCTTTGGCTCAGTTTCCTACAATAATGTAATAAAAATAAAGTAACTATTTAAAATATTTCAGCATAAATGAGTCAGGGTGTATATAAATGTCATCTTGGATTTAACATGCAAAACAGCATCATTACACTAGACATACCTTTATCTTGTGGCTAAAATGAAGCAGTACTATGATTAGTATAGCACCTTGGAAATAAAAACAAGCCATCAAAAAAGACTTTATGAAAAGAGCACAGAGCCAGCAAGATGACCCAGTGGGTAAAGGCACTTGCCCCAAACCTGGAGACCTGAGTCCGATCCCACAGTGCACATAAAGATGGAAGAACTGACTCCACAAAGTTGTCCTCTGATCTCTACACACATGCCCCCAAATGCAGTACACGCAAGTGTGTGCGTGTGTGTCTGTGCTGGTGCACACTGCACATACACATTATCTGTTCAAATAATACACAATGTGTAAACCAAACCAATATGGAAGTGATGCCTGTAATTCCAGCATTCGGGAGGTTGAGACAAGAGATCACCAGTGTGAAGTCACCCTGAGCCACAGTGACAAAGTGAGAGACTCTGTCTCAAAAAAAAAAAAATAATAATAATAAAAGAAAAAAAGACCCAATTTGTGATATAAAAGGCAAATTATAGATTTACCAACTTATAAAAGGATTCCATGCTTGATAAAGAATTAAGAATTCCTTTTTGTTTGGTTTGGTTTTTTTAATATTTTGTTATTTTTTATGTATGAGTATTTTACGGGCATCCATGTCTGTGCATGACATGTGTCCCTGGAGGCCAGGAGAGGGCATCGGATCCATTAGAGCTGGAATTACAGATAGTTGTGTCTGGAATTGAACCTGGATCCTCTGGAAGAACAGTCAGTGCTCTTAACCATTGAGCCGTGTTTCCAAACCCAAGAATAAGAACTCTTGATAACAGAAAACACCTAGGGTATGCTTCCCATGACAATGCTCACTAACAGAGCCATTAGTCATGGAAGGTGACACGCTCCTTCACGTGAAGGGACGAGACCCTGCACGAGCCCCTTTTCTAGTGGCTGTGACAAAGTACCTGGCAAGCAGCACCTTAAGGAAGGGAGGGAGGGTTTCTTCTGGCTCAGGTGCAGGCAGGCACACATCCCACCAGGGTGGGGAAGGCAAGGTGGCAGGAGGCCAGCTGCTCACACCGCACCCAGTCAGAGGGCAGGCTCCAGCTCAGTCTCTCCTCCTTATGTGGTCTGAAACCCAGCCCACTGAATGACATCACCCACATTGAGGGAAGGCCTGTCCACCTAATCCAGAGAATCCTCACAAGCATGCCCAGAGACTTGACCACTGGGATTAGCTCCCCCAGATGTTAACACCTCATTCTAACTACAGATATGTAGAAAACATTTCTCCATTAACTAATGAGCAGCAGGCCAGCAGGCCAGCAGGCCAGGCAGAACTTTAGGGGTTTGGAGCTGGTCTCAGCTACATTAGCTGAATATTTACATTAACCAGTTTTGCTAAACCAGATGGGGAGACTCATTAATGAATACTGTATTCAAGAAAACTTAACAATTCCTGGGTTCTTTCTTCCTAGATAGAGACTCACTAGTAGCTCAGGCTGCCCTCCTGCTCAGCTTCTCAAGTGCCGTACTCCCATACCTGGTTGAAAGTCTCTGTTTAAAACTTCTAAAAATCGTGACCATGTTTTGGGTTGTTTTGTTGGACTGGTTTTTTGTTTGGTGTTTTGAGACAAGAGTCTCTGTGTATACAGATACCTGGCTGGCCTTGAACTCACTATCTGAGGATGCCCTTGAATCTCTGATTCTCCCACTCTTACCTCCCAAGGATGGTGATAAGACTTAGGACTTCATGTATGCTAGGCTAGCCCTCTACCAACTGAACAACACTTCCACCACTGTCTGGGGATTGTGTTTCAATTTTCTTACCACTGGTGCAGTTGAACACACTGGGGAAGATTTTGCTGAAGCAGAAAATTCATCCCAGAAGAGAGACACTCCAGAGAGCTGCAGCAATTTGTGAGCAAAAGCTGTGGGCTGATGCACATTGACTCCTGAGGACTCGTCAGCAGTTTCATCACAGTACACGGTTCTGAAAGGTACAAAAGGACGTTTGGACACGCGTCCAGGGAAACATACTTGCAACAGTTTTTTAAAGGAAGCAGTGCTGGCACCCCTAAGACTCTGCCCTGCAGCCCAGCACAGAGAAGGTAGAGGCAGGAGGATCAGGAGTTCAAGGGCAGCCTGAGCTACATGAGAGTCTGTCTCAGAAGACTTTTGTTTGTTTGGTTTTGAGACAGGGTTTTTCTGTGTAGCCCTGGATATTATGGAACTTCTCTGTATACCAGGCTGGCCTTGAACTCACAGATAATCTGCCTGCCTCTACTGTGCTGGGATTAAAGGTGTGCACCACCACTGCCTAGCAAAAGAATTACATTTAATTGGGAATAAAAAGATTGATTAGGCCAGTGGTGGTGGCACACACCTTTAATCCAAGAACTCAGGAGGCAGGCAGATCTCTGTGAGTTCGAGGCCAGCAAAGTCTACAGAATGAGTTCCAGGACAGGATCCAAAGCTACAGAGAAACCGTTTTGAAAAAGAAAAGAAAAAAAGAAAAAGGGGGATTAGAAAGAGTGGGAACAGACAGCAGAGAATAATTGTGTAACTGTGTGTCTGTGTGTGGGTGTACACGCACATGTGCACTCACACATGTTAAAATACATTGTGTGCGTGCATGAAAATATAATAAAACTCACTATTATAATTAACATAAGAACATCTGATGTCTATAACATATGTCAGTATCACTGCACTAAATATTTAAATAAGTAAAGTAAAATTTTCACAAAGAGAGAGACCTAAAATCTAAGAAAGATAACTTCACAGGGCTCTTAAATTTCAGGGAAGAAATGAATAGCTTCATAAAGTTAACCCAAGGGGAACAATCCGTATCTCCCTCACAAACCTCCCAACCTTCTCTTGCCTCCTCCTCCCAAGTGCTAGGATTACCAGCAAAGAATCACAGTAAGACCCCATTTGTCAAGTCAGAACACTATGAATAACTTTGTCATGAATTCTTGTGTTAGTAACCTCCAGTTTAATGAGATGTTTAACATGGTTCTAATTGGATGTCACTGTTTTATTATACCACCCAATATAATGCACCCTAACTCCAATGGTCTGTAATGACAACTATTTTACTCATGGGTTTATCTTTGTTAAAGACTGAAACCACAAAAATATCTGTACAAACCTTGGGAAAGGCCTCAAATAGATGCACACATAAAGGGTCTTTGGTAGTCAATGTACATTGGTTTTTTGTTTGGTTGGTTGGTTTGGTTTTTCGAGACAGGGTTTCTCTGTATAGCTTTGGAGCCTGTCCTGGAACTCACTCTGTAGACCAGGCTGGCCCTGAACTCAGAGTTCTGCCTGGCTCTGCCTCCTGAGTGCTGAGATTAAAGGCTTGCCCACCACCACCCAGTTGTACATTGTTTTTTAATTTTCATTTATGTATATGGGTATTGTATCTGTGAGTGTATGCCACATGTATGCAGGTGCCCAGCAGGGATAGAAGAGGGCAATGGATCCCATGGAACTGGAGCTGTAGGCCACTGTGAACTGCTCAATGTGAGTGCTGGGAACTGAACTCAGGTCCTCTGGAAGAGCAGGAAATGCTTTTAGCCACTGAACCACATACATTTCTGTTGGGAGGCCATATAACATGGCCTTGGCTAAGCATAACTACCTCAAATCAATACTGTGTTAATGCTCCAGTGAATATACATAAAAAATAAAAGCAACATGTTTGACTTAAATAAATCATCATTAGATATTTAACCTTAAAAACATCCTCACAAAATCCTCAAAAGAAACACCATCATCATCCTTTTTCACTAAAGAAATACCCAAACCCAGCACCATGAATTGAGTCTTTCACATTACCAAATGTACCCAAACACTGCACTGCACACTTGGGAGTAGTGGACACTCTGTGAAAGAGCCTCAACACAGTGGCACTCAATTTAACTAAGAAAACTGCTTAGGCAAGCTCAACACATGGATATAATTACATGCTAACTGGTGCTTACCGTTTCAGTAATGGGATGAGAGGATAACTCAGAGAGCAGTACTTTACTCTGAAAGTATGTAATATATTAATTTAGTATCGCCCCTTGTTGAAGTGTAATGTCAGAATCAGAGTGAGGTCATGAGTTTCCAGACAAAAAAATCTTACCTCTCTACTCGGATTTCAAGTGCAGCTCCACTTTTGGAATTTTCTGGCACATGTTCAATTCTTAACACAGTATCTATAAAAGTGACTTTCACTCTTCTTAGTACTAGAACAAACAAGCAATCATCAAGGGAAAGTCCCAGTACACCAAGTAAGAACCTGTCTCCACTCCATCCCCTCTTCCCCTTTCATGCTCCTGGGGACCAGGCCGGGCCCTCCTTCATGCTGGGCAAGTGCTTCGTCACTGCCGCTTGCCCATCCACTCTCAGTAAAGAAATCATTCCTAGTCTGATAAGAAAATTACAAAGGCAGATTTCTTTCCTTTTATATCCCCAGAGTCTGAATTTTGTAAGACACGCTGTGTCCCATAAGCATGTCCCCAAATTACATCACAACAGACACTTGGGACACCATAGCTTTCTAGCCTGATCCTCCTACGAGCATAAAAAACTAAACAAGGAAAACCCAGTATGCAATCAAACTGAATGAAATGTTTAAAACAGCCTGGGTTCTGAAGTACTGAAGTGAAAACAGTAATCCTTTTAAAAATCACCACAACAGAATGGTCTCAGGCCCCAGAACAGTACATAGAGCCTGGGCTGGGAAGATGCTTCAGGATGCAAACCTGTTTCGATGGTTTCTGCAAACTTTTCCAGACCTTCGAAAGGCTGGGATGCTTCTCCTTGCTCATCTGTCAGCTTCTGGCTAAGACACTCCTTTGCCAGCTGCATACTGCTGGTCATGAAGCTGGACCAATACATAGGCTCAGACCCAGTTGCTGCAGAATGTACAAATAAACCTAAATAATCTGTTATACTAATGGCACTTCTTAAAATATTATGTTTATGGTAATTTTCAATGTTATGATGTTACCTGTGAGAAATTACACTGGACATTTAAGAACTACCTTACAATAACAGAACAACAATAAAGATACAGGATATAGAAGTTCTGCAACATATTGTTATTTCAAGTTTTATTTTTATCCAATTTTAATTCACATATTCATTCAACAAAAACCTAGCAGGCATACGGCACCCTGCTGGACAGCACAGAGCAGGCACCAACCATCATCCTCTGTAAAGGGTCAGGCAGTGGGTATTAGGCTTTGTGAGCTATGTGCTCTGTCACACTTGTGCAGCTCTCTGAGGGCCAAAGCAAGTGCAGAGAGTAAACCAGCAGCGTGGGTATGTTCAATAAAGTGTGACTTGATGAAAACAGGTGGCACACTAATTGGGACTGGGAGCTGAAGTCTGCTAACCAACCACAGAGATAGAAAAATAAATTATGAGTTACGCACTTCAGACAGTTCACCACACATTAGGAGAGATGAAAGATGACTGTCAAGGATGAATACAGAGAGGTATCACCAGGAAAGTCAGCAGCAGCAGATGACACCAGCTGCAGAGTCAGTCCAAATGCAGGTGGACTAAAAAGGTGTCTCCAGAGGACTGGACACAGGAACCCTAAGAACTCTTCCCAGACTTCTCCTGCTGAGGAAATCCGACCTCCTTACACAGTCAGAGCAAACTGACACATTACTACAATTACTGCCTTCCAAATGCAACTAAAGGCCCTTTTAATAGGCTGTTTTAAAGGGGAAACATTTCAAAGCTCAACTTCCAAAGGGAGTATTACCCACCATGGTTAAAAGATATAATCAGAGCCAGGTGGTGTGGCGCACACCTTTAATCCCAGCACCTGGGAGGCAGAGGCAGGTGGATCTCTGTAAGTTCGAGGCCAGTCTGGGCAACAGAGTGAGTTCCAGGAAAGGCATAAAGTTACACAGAGAAACCCTGTCTTGAAACTCTCCCCCCCCCCCCGCCCCGCCCCCCAAAAAAAGATGGAATCAGAGCCAGGACTGGCGGCACAGGCCTTTAATCCCAACACTAGGGAGGCAGAGGCAGGAGGATTTGTGTGAGTTCCAGGACAGCCAAACCTATAATGAGATCCTGCCTCAAAAAAACCCTAATAATGCCATAGGCCTTGGCCTCTCCTGCCCTAAAAAAAAAAAAAAAAAAAAAAAAAAACTAATAATAATAATAACAACAATAATGATGATAAAATCATTTTTGTTGTCATTTGGGTTTTAAGATAGAATCTTATGTACTCAAGCTAGCCTCAAATTTGCATCACAGCTGGAATCACAGGTATGTATGTGTTGCTGTACCTGGTTAGATACAAATGTTCTTATAAATTAAATTATCAGGGAGCTGGGATGATAGTCAGTAAAGTTCTTGCTTTGCAAGCTTGAGGACCTAAGTCTGTGCATTTAAAAAAATGTAATATGGTGATCCTCGTGCCAAGGAATAGAAACATGCAGACCCCTGGGACTCTCTGGCCCACCAGCCTAGCCTACGTAAGTCCAGACTAACAGACCCTGTCTCCAAAACATAAGGTACACAGAATCTAAAAACAACACCAGAGGATGTTCTCTGGCTTTAAAATTCACGCACACACACAAATATCAGATTGCTTCCAGGTATGGTGAAATACTGCTACAATTCCAACACTCAGGAGGCTGAGGCAGGAAGATCATGGGCTCAGGGCCAGCCTGGGCTGCATAGTGAGACTGCCCCAAAATAAAATAAATACTAATAAATAAAAGAAATATTTAGAGCATTTCTATTTTCAAAATAGATCACTATAGCTCTATGAAGTATCATGTAAACTTTCGTTTTCCAGGCAAATACTTGGGTTATATATACACACATATCTACACAGCATTTACCTAGACTGATCATTTCTACCCATTTTTCTGGGTTACATTCTATAGTTGAGAAGCACATACCCTTATCCAAGCAAAACCTTACAGAACTATTATCAACATGGATGTGGTGAAGTATTTTTGTTGGTTAGTGGTAGTTTTTTTTGTTTCGTTTTTTTTTTTTTTTTTTGAGGGGGGGGGAGGTTTGAGATAGGGTTTCACTGTATAGCCCTGGCTGTCCTGGAACTCACTCTGTCAACCAGGCTGGCCTTGAACTCATAGAGATCCACCTGCCTCTGCCCCCCAAGTGCTAGGATTAAAGGTGTGCACCACCATCACCCTGTAGATGTGGTGAGCTTTAAATTTAGTGTTCTAGTCACTTACTGTCATTATTCTTCAACACTATAGTTGTTTCAGCTTTCACTGATGAAAGTCCCTTCAATCCAGTCCTGGAGGCTGGAGAGGTCAGCAGTTAAGAGCCTGTACTACTCTTACAGAGGACCTGAGTTCGGTTCCCAGCACCCACATCAGGTAGCTCACAACTGCTTGTAATTCTAGTTCCAGGGGGATCTGATGCTTCTGACCTCCACAGGCACATACATTCATGTGCACACATACCCAACCCCCTCCCTCACATATACATAATTTAAAATTACAAAAACTTTAATTTAAAAAAATCTAAACCTATACCCTTCCAATATTTCTCCTTGAATCTTTAAATAGTCTTCTTCATTTGAAAACACAGTATTTTTAATCTTTAAAATAGAAGTCACTTCAGATAACTGGAAATAATGGCATATTATCTATACATTAGTGTTCTGGAGTGTGAATAAGGAGGGAACCGCTCTAAAGGTATATTCGCATACATCTTACAAAGTGCTAAACCTTCTGATTTTATCAAATGAACAATATCACAAATCCAGTTCAAAGTCATAAATCCAATGCTCAATTTTTTACAGTTGGGTTGACTTTTCAGCCTTCCTGGGGTCAAGGCTGAAACCAACAGAACAGGCTTGTGTAACACACCTACCTACACGAGGTCTAGGACGGAAGACCATCTCTAGCCCTCTCACTTCCAGTGCACAATTATCCTGCAGCAAGGAGCCCCATGGAACCGACAGGGAAATTGACTGAATGAATCCTTCGGTGACTTCTAAAGGTGCGTCTGCTGACTCCAGGATTTCATTGAGACACTAGAGAGAAAAACCAAGTCCATTCTGAAATCGCACAAATAAAAACTTTTGTTTTCATTTCATTATGTCAACTTTTTCAATGTTGTGAATATGCCCACAAATGTGCTGAGCACTGGAGACTTAAGAAAGCCACAGCAGGCTGGAGAAAGGTTCAGCAGCTAAGGGCACTGGCTGCTGTTCCAGAGGACCAGGGTTGGTTTCCAGGACCCACAGGGCAGCTTACAACCATCTGGAACTCCAGTTCCAGGGGATCCAACACCTTTCTGGCCTCCAAAGACACACCTTCTTCTGACAGCACATGTAAAGGACATGGAAGGAGGAAGCTTTTCCTCCTTGCCTGCTAGTCCTCACTCTCACTGTGAACACTAATAGAGCCTAGTTTTCAGGATCCCAGTGTATACTGAAGACTAGCTGAGACATCCAGCCTTGTGAACTGAATAACACTGGATTTTCTAACTTTCCCTTGGTAGACAGCCACTGTCAGACTAGCTAGACCACAGCTTGTAAGCAACTCTAATAAATCCCCTTTCTATATACATACATATGGATTCATTTTATCAGTTCTGTTCTTCTAGAGATTCCTGACTAATAGAAAAGCTTTCCTCAGGTTTGTCTGAACCCTAAAGACTTTCCAAGAATGTATAAGCAAGGATTCTTTTTTTAAAAGTTTTTCAAGACAGGGTTCCTCCATGTAACAGCCCTGGATGTCCTGGAACTCTCTCTTTATAGACCAGGCTAGCCTCAAACTCAAGAGATCTGCCTGCCTCTGCATCCCAAGTGTCAGGATTAAAGGTAGCAAGGATTTCTTTATTAAAATTTTAAACCAATAAATTTACACTTATTTATTGTGACTATTTAGTGGAGAGTATTTGCACATATGTGTATGAAGTGCCTGTGCTGTGTTCTCTCTGGGGAACACACAGAAGCATATGCCCATTGTGTCTGAGCGCACCTGTAAGGCCAGAGGTCAATGGCAGGCATCCTCCTGTCTTCCTCAGTCATTCCTCACCTTTAGAGACAAGGTCTCTCACTGGATCTAGAACTCAGTGCTTGTGCTAGACTAGCTGGGCAGGCAGCTCTAGGAATCCACTTGTCTCCAGCTCCACACAGTGTCATGGTACCCAGCTTCCTACAAGTTGCTAAATATCCAAACTCCAGTCCTCACGCTTTCATGTCGAGCACTTTACCAAGTGAGCTTCTTTCCCAGCCCCCTGTTCTCAACTAGTGAATCCTCATCCCATCCTAGCCCCTAGGACTCCTCTACTTTTTCCAATCCTAACTTCCCATGGTTTCTGGGACATGTCACCATCTTTCCAATCCATTACCACTTAAAATACTGCTCACGTAAATGTCATCCTCTGCCTTGGTTTCTCTATCCACCCTCCACACTGCACACACTCTGCACAGTTGTCTGTCCTTCCTTTAGTCACCACTCACACTGACAGCTCCCAAAAGTTATCAATGCCAATCCTCTAATCCCACGACCTCCTGAACTCTCTGACTGCCATACAGCCGCTCAAATCTCAATACATGAAACATTCTCCTTCCTCCTCCTCCCCTTCTCTTCTATCAGGTTGGTGTGAAAGGAATTGCAAGGCCAGTAAGTAAAGCCTGACAATTTGAGTGTGATCCCAAGGACAAAGAGAGAACTCACTACCCTACACTGTCCTCTGACCTCCACATGTATGCCACAGCACACTCAGGTACCCTTCCAGTAGAACAGCCGACTTGTCCTCTGACTGCCACATGTATAACAAGACATGCACAAGCCAACTGCACACACATACATACATACAAAAATAAGTACTTTTTCAGTCTCTGCTGCATGATTCAAAGGACTCTTGGAGAGCAGCATCTGCACCCTGCTGGTAGTGGAAGCAAAACGTTTCCTGAAATGCTTGAAGAAGTGGTCACCAGCTGGTGAGAGGTCACGTAAGGCAAACTCCAGAGTCCAATGTGTTCAACTTTTGAAAATGCTGGTTGTATAATGTGCAGTCTGATGTCGTCATGGAGAACTGGGTCCTTTCTGCTGACCAATGCCAGCTGTAGGCACTTCAGGTTTGGGTGTGTCTCATAGGTTTGCTGAGCACATTCCTCAAATGTCAGGGCTTCACCAGGACTCAGAACCCAGACACCAAGCAGTGACCACCACATTTTTGGTGCAAGTTTGGCTTTGGGAAGTGCTATGGAGCACCTTCTCCATCCAGCCACTGATGTGTCATCACTGGCTGTGACACACAATCCACTTTTCATGGCATGTCACAGTCCACTGGAGACATGGTGTGTTGTTGTGCAGAACTAAAGAGGATGGCAGTACAAAAAGGGGAATTTAAAGTTTTTGGTCAGTTCATGAGGTACCACTTAGTGGCTTTTTCACCTTTCCAATTTGCTCCAAATGCCAAATGGCCATTGACTGGTTCACATTGAGTTACTGGTACCTTCTCCTGTAGACAGACAGCCACTGGGCTCCTCATCTTCAAGGCTCTGTCTATTTTGTACAATGTCTTGGACCATTGCTGCAGTGTGTTCACTAGATTTTCCCAGGCCAGATGCCTGGACACTGTGAGCCGTCACTGCTTTACAACCCATTTTGAATTCAGATTAAAAAAAAAAAGTCACTAGAATTTGCTTTTTGTCTAACATCATCGACATAGCATAAAACAATAAAATAA
This sequence comes from Peromyscus aztecus, assembly GCA_902168405.1. Lineage (NCBI taxonomy): Eukaryota > Metazoa > Chordata > Mammalia > Rodentia > Cricetidae > Peromyscus > Peromyscus aztecus. The sequence goes on from CABHPQ010173494.1 coordinate 40,930, forward strand.
GCAGCATGAGTCATTAACAAGAAATTAAAGCAAAAAATATACACTGAGCCAGGTATGGCAGTTCATGCCTTTTATCCCTGCGTCAGGAGGCAGAAGCAGGTGGATATCTGTGAATTCAAGGCCAGCCAGGTCTACTTAGTTCCAGGCCTGTCAAGGCTACAAAGGCCATGTCTCAAAAAAATACACAAAAAAGAAGCATTGAAATGAGTAGAACATACACATTTAAGAAGAATGTATTACTCCACAGGACAGTGGTTGCACACGCCTTTAATCCCAGCACTCGGGAGGCAGAGCCAGGCCGATCTCTGTGAGTTCGAGGCCAGCCTGGTCTACAAAGCGAGATCCAGGATAGGCACCAAAACTACACAGAGAAACCCTGTCTCGGGGGCGGGGGTGGGGGAGGTGGGGGGTGGGAGGGGGTGGTGGTGCATTACTCCATTATCAAACAGCAAATTGTAAAAATCCAAAACTACAATTACTTTTTCAGCAAGCTAATAACCTTTTCTATCTCACCACCAATCCATTGCCTCTAGTAACTGTCCAGTAAGAGTCTTCCTGCTATTATGTTTTACATTTTCCATATTAAAAATGGCTTCAAGTCTTTTGATAGTCATTGTAAAAGATTTTTGAATACCTGATGAAGTCCTCCATATAAAATAGAAAATGTAAATTCAGAAATGCTTGTTTATGTATTAAGTATTCTAGTAATTTAAATTTGAAGCCTGAGTGCCATAGTTCCATCCTCAGACAAACTGAGTTTAAGGATGATGCTTCAAAATTCATGTCTTTTCTCCCTGAATTTTTCCAGCAAGCATATGAGTTTTGTCGTTTATGTGAACAATTAAAATACATTAAAACATTTTCAATTGTGCTGGGGGGTGTCTTTCTGTACACTGAGTATATGTTGTTCCCACTGGTTAATAAATAAGCTGTTTTGGCCTATGGCAAGGCAGCTTAGAGACAGGCAGGAAATCCAAGGAGAGGGACAGGAAAGAGAAAGGTGGAGTCTGGAGAGACACCAGCCTGTCGCTCAAGGAGCAACATGCCAGCAGACTGGTAAGCCACAGAATACGTGGCAAAGCATAGATGAATAGAAATGGGTTAATTTAAGACAGAAGAGCTAGCTAGCAAGAGGCCTGCCATAGGCCATGCAACTGGTAATTAATACTAAGTCTCTGAGTGATTATTGTATAAGCCGCCACAGGACTGCGGGTGAGAGAGATCTGTCCCGACCTCGGGCCGGGCAGGACACAGGAAAACTTATAGCTACACAATTGTGCAAAAGCAATGACTTATCCTTTGCACTTCAGGGATCTGTCAATGTCAGTAAACTATCTAAGAAACTGGATTTAATGGGACTCTCTTCTCTGTATACAACAAATTTACTACTCCAATTTTGTAGCAACATTAACATCCTAAATATAGTGGTTTGAAGGCTGTATTACAGTATTGAAGGGTAAAATCAAAAGAAAACAGGAGTTCTGGAGAGAGTCAATAGTTCAAGAATTTACACTGGACCCATTAACCTACAGTACAATTTCTCTAAGTGTGAGATAAGTAAATAGCTTACACTTATACAGACTTCTCTGTACTTGGCAAAAATCCCCTGTACATTGATAAGGAACTCTGAAATTGACTCCTGTGAAAATTCAAAGTTATTATACCAGCAGGAGAAAATTCTCAAGCTGCTCAGTCACACTGACTCAGATGACATTCTCTTTGCTAGTCCTCAGGAGTGTTCCTATGAGATTTAATGGTTCTAGAGCTGACAGTGGAGCCACTTGAACTAACTCTGAAGAGATTCTCTTCTCTTTAAAGCCATTCTGCTTTCAATTTTCACCAGTGAGTTTCATGCATGCATACAGTGAGAAAAAAAGAATGTCATACTCTAGTCTCTACTGCAGCATTTGGCAAATAATTGCAAATTAGTGCTTCTTGAACTTGAATTTTTATTACATGCACACATACACCTATAAAATATAAGTACCAAAGTAATAAAAAATTATTAAAGTGAAATTAAAAGGCTCTAGGGTAATAATTCGTTGCTGTCTACCTTCCTAAACATACTAAGTTCTCATGAGAAAAGGATCAAGCCTGGCATGGTGGACCAAGCCTGGCATGGTGGACCACGCCTTTAATCCCAACACTCAAGAGGCAGTGGCAGGTGATCTCTGTGAATTCAAGGCCAGCCTGGTCTACAAAGTGAGTTTCAGGACAGCCAGGGCTGTTACACAGAGAAACCCGTTTCAAAAATACAAAAGTAGGAAAAAGATCACTGTTTACTTCACTACCCCATCATCCAGCCCTTGAGACTGTCACATACTAAACACTCCACAACTATATTAAAGTTATAAAAAGCCTTCATTTAAAGAATTACAACAGACAAGCAGAGACGGTTCAGTAAGTAAGGCACCTGCCACCAACCATGGCAACCTGAGTTGGAGCCCCAGAGCATACATGGTGGAAAGAGAGAACCAATTCCTACAAGATGGCCTCTAAACTCCACAGGCATGCTGTGGCATGTTTGTGTGTGTGTGTGTGTGTGTGTGTGTGTGTGTACACTGATTAAATGGAAACAAACTTCTTAAAGTTCCCTCATTATGTAATTAGATAATTAGAATAAATTCCTAGTCTTCGGCAGTTGGAAAGGAGTGAGTCCACTCACTCCCCACCACTCACTCCCCAGACAGAACCTCTCCCTTTCCTTTTTTGCCCACTTCTAGGAAGCAGGAGTTCCTAAAACTGCAAGGCAGCCATTCCAGCTGTGGCACAGTTCCAAACTCTTATTCTCTATCTCCCCTCCACTTCAAGTCCATGATCTCCAAAGTGAAGTTTCTAGCTTCCTGGCTTCCTTATTGCCATGTATTTCTGGGTAGGGTTTAGAGATAAGTACCTTCTGCCTATGTAAAGTAAAAGTTCTAACTATGCCAACTACCCACGTGCTGTCAAATGGCTAGGAATATATGCTACCTGGCAGACAGTTTCCAAAAACACACAACATACTCAATCTGACTTTTCCAAGTAAGGATAATACTTCTAAAATGAGTAAGATAAAACTGCTTTTTAAAGGACATTTGCACTATCATTAAAAAGTATTTGGAAAGATTTCCACTGGTCCTTGATTTAAAACCATTTCTATTGAAAACATAGACACCAGAACTCCAGAAGCACAATGAGGAGGATTTTGAGCTCAATGCTGGGCTAGGCTACCTAGCAAGATCCTGTCTCAAAAGAACAAAACCAAAAGCAACAAAAAGTCTAGTCTTTAAAGTCATTAACTATACAGGTTTATAAAAGATTTGAAATAGGGAAAGACTGTCCCAACCTGTCTAAAACCATTCTGGACAAATAACTGGAAAGAAATGGGTTTAGATGTAGTTTCACACAAAAAGCACACCACCACTTACAATCCATTATTAAGAATAACTGCACCAAGCGGTGGTGGCACACACCTTTAATCCCAGCACTCGGGAGGCAGAGGCAGGCAGATCTCTGAGTTCAAGGCCAGCCTGGACTACATAGTGAGTTCCAGGAAAGGTGCAAAGCTACACAGAGAAACCCTGTCTTGAAAAACAAAAACAAAAACAAAAAAAAACCTGATACATCACTGCCAAGTCCAGCCAGTTCCTCTGTATAACTGAGAGTGAAGGGCTGAAATGCTGGCCTGAGGAGATGGCTCAGCAGTTAAGAGCATTTGCCACTCTTGCAGAGGATCTGAGATCAGTTCCCAACAACCCACAACAGGAAGCTCACAACCTACCTGTAACTCCAGCTATAGGAGATCTGATTCTCCTTCTGGCTTCCATAAGTACCCACATACACATCACACACACACACACTCACACACACACACACACACACACACACACACACACACACACAGAGAGAGAGAGAAAAATAAATCTTTTTTTTAAAGAAATGAAATGTTAGTAACATCATCCGTAAGTCTTCCATTAGTATGTATGGATTTCTGAAGATAGCTTTTTTTTCCAGTCCTGAAAGTCATTAAAACCATGTACACAAAGTAACTGAATTTGGAACCTGCACTTTGTATAGTTGAATCCACAAGAAGAAAGCATGGGCTTAAGAGTCAGATTTGAATTCTTGTTGTAACACTTGTAGCTGTGACACAGGACAAGGTATTAAGTGCCATTTATAAAACAGATATAATGTCCACCTGCTAAGTTTAGTGTCATCTTTAAAGAGTACTGCACTGCACACCAAGTCACTCCTATAAGACATTCATAAACATCCAACCCTCCTTCATGACTCCCTAGTCAGTTTTCAGCAATGACAGAGAGCAAGGAAATCTACCCTGAGAAAGTCAGAATCCATTGACCTCTGCAGGTCCTGCTCATCTTCAAGCCTCTGAATAAGATGGTTTGGTCACTTAAAAGAAAAAGATAGCCCATTCAAAACTGTACCAAGGAGACTAAGGCAAGGACATTGACATGAATTCTGGGCTACATAGCCAAGTGCCAGGGCAGCTAGAGCTACGTAATAAACCTGTCTCCAAAAAAAAAAAAGTTTCCCATTTGCTGATAAGAAAGAATAGCAGCTATACAGTAGCCTGACAGTCTGATACAGTACCTGGCATACATGGGGTGTACTGGCCTTTTATGATTACTGAACTTGGGTTAATTACTCTGCCCATCATCTTTCAACTGACTGTGACAGCCTGGGACTACTCTGATACAGGACAAATTCTTCTTGTTACTCAAACTAGAGCTCTTTAAACTATCATGTGTACTCTCCTTGATTTAAGTCGCCTAGTTTCGAGATAATTATGTTATATGCATACCCCTTAGCACAAATTGCAAAGGAGTTTCCATAATTTAAGCTTCTCGATGGCAAAGAGAAGCCACTACAAACCCAAGGCCTTTAAGTAAAATACTAGGCACTTTAGCCCACTGATGCGAATACAACTGTATTTGGTGAACTGAAATACACACGAAGCACAGAAAACAGTGAGTCAACTCACAGCCTCTAGTGGAAAACAGGCTCTTTAAAAAACAGCTGAGGTTGCAGCTTCGGAGCTTTTGCAACATTTGCGTTTACGACCTGTCTTTTTATCACGTGAAGCAAAAAGGCAAATCTAAACGGCACTCCTGGGGCCACACAACCATTCACAAGCTGGGAAAACGAACTGGCTTGTAAACATGTAATCAAGCAAAGCAGGCCAACCGGCAGTAGGGGCCTTCACCTAACTTTCCTCCAGACGCCCAACGCTGTATGAAGACAATCAGGCAAACCAAACCAGCATCCAAACCAAAATAAATAACTGGGGATTTCTGACACCTCTTCTTCATCGTTAATGTTTCCGAACGTCATCCAATAAGATAGCGTTTGTTTGCCCTGAACCCCCGCAGACCCTCACAAGAGACAGGGCTGGTCACCTCCTTCCCTGGGCCTGTTTCATAGACCACCAAGCAATGACTCAATTGTTCGCATGGTGTGTGCCTCCATTATATCGTTTAAGTCAGAGCACCTGATATAGGGGCGCAAACTTGCTACACTTTACACACGTCCCTGAGCTCGGCCACGCTAGAACCCAAAC
>CABHPQ010173495.1:0-47490 GCA_902168405.1 Peromyscus aztecus
ACACACACACACAATTAAAAACTTAAAAATATAAGGAAGTAAAATTTCATAAAAATCACTAAAAATTGTGATTTTTTTTTCTCTGCTTAGAAAGACACGACAGAGCGAATAAGCCACCAGAGGGTATGGAGAGACATGAGGAAAAAACAAGGAAATGCTTTTGTCCTTGGCCACCAGCCTAACATGCCCTCTCTGCATTGTGAACAAAGTCCCTCATGCTCTCTCTGTTCACACTGGGCCCTGCGGCACAGGTAGCTGTGATCTCTTTGGTTCAGGTTCTTCTCATCCATGAAAGAACCTGTAGACAGGTCCCAATAGCTAGCAAAAGTGTTATTTGGAAGAGGAAAAATTTGGTAGAAAAAAAAAGTCTAGACCCTGTGGCACAGTTTAGGCACAGCACCAAACAGCTCCCTGGAGAGGACCGCCCAGGGCTTGTTCCCGCTACTTTTTATGGTCTCCCCATGCTGATGATGGGGAGCACTTAGTGGATTTTTTTTGGCTATTTCCATATTTTATTACAATTGAGTTATATAATGACTTATTTAATGTGATTAGGGTTCATGCATATTACCACCTCAAAGCTGAGAAATAGGTATAGTGGATTTTCCTTTAAATTCTTCTTTACCAGCTGGACACCAGTGGACGGTCATACATTAGCCATGGTTTTATGAAATTTTGTGGCTCTGGAATTTTGTGACTGGCAGTGATTTCTTAAAGATCCAGGACAGCATTTTTTTAAAGATTTATTTTAAAATTATGTATATATGTGGGTCTATACATATGTGCACATATGGGTGCAGTCCCCCCCAAAACCAGCAGAGGGCGTCAGATTACCCCTCCCACCACCACCTCCACCCTGGGGAGCAGGAGAGTTGCCCAATGTGGGAGCTAGAAACTAAATTTACGTCTCTCCAAAAGCAACAAGTGTTCTTAATCGCTAAACCATTTCTTTAATCCCTTGAGAAAAAAGAAATTTAAACTGGGTTTGAAACCCCGGATGGAAATTCTATGGGTTAAATAATACAACAAAGCCAGAAGTATGGTGCATAGAGACCACCAACCATTTCCTCCATCTTTATTCATACGTATACGCTTAGTTGTTTTTCACATGCTGTGGCCAAACACCTGGCAAGCTGCAGCTTGAAGGAGGAAGGGTTTATTTGGCTCATGGTCTGAGAAGTACAGGGTGGAAAGGAGGCGATGATGGTGGAACCTGGGTCTGTCTGTGTCTGGGACTCCTCATGTCTTGGCCAACCTAGAATCAGATTTAGGCTCATCATAGTGCCAGGCTACAAACCTCAAGCTCTTCCCCTCTTGTGGGGCGTTTACCCACCACCCCCACAGCTTCCCAGAGTTTTCTTGAGTGTGAGCAGCAGGAAATATTAGATAGAAGGATTTATTGCGGAGAATATCGCGGAGATAAACAGATAGAAAATAAAGGATAGCCTCGAGAGGGCCTGGAACCTTTTCCAACGGGCCCCGACTGTCTCTGCCCCAGGGTTTTTATAGAGACGCCAAGGGGGTGGAGCAAATGACCTCCCCCCCCAGCACAGCCAAGTGCAGACCATCTCAGACACCTGCACTCAGGCCCGTGGTCCTAATCATCCTCTATGTGGATCTGCTGGGTAAAGCCACGAGGAACCCGAGAACGGCCCCCCACAGCTGGGTAAAGCCACGAGGAACCCGAGAACGGCCCCCCACACCCTCTGACTCTAAATCTGCCAGTTCAACTCGCTGTCTAAAATGCTCTACAGCCTCCCCACACAACACCAGTAGCTGGGGTTCAAGTTTTCAAACACATGAGCCTATGGGGACATTTCACACTCAAACTATAGCCATAATAATGCTTTTTTTTTTTTTGACAGGGTCTCACATGTAGCCCTGGCTGGCCTGGAACTTATTATGTAGACCAGGCTGGCTTTGAATTCATGGAGCTTTACCTGCTTCTGCCTCCTTTTACTGGGATTGAAGATATGTGCCACCATATCTGACCAATCATACATTTTTATTAAATCTCTACTTCATTGTTACACTTTCATAGTTTGTACTTTCTCATCCAACATACAACATTTTCTTTCTTTATACAATTAGAATCAATTATTTATCTGTGTTTGTGGGCGGCAGTGTAAGCGTTGGCATGTGTGTGGACATCCTCAGGAGTCCCTCTTGTGGGTCCTAGGGACCAAACTCAAGTGCCAGGCTTGGTGGTAAGTGCCTTCGTCAGATGAGCTGTCTCGTTGGCCCCATAAATGGCATTTTCTAGCGTTTCAGCATGGTCTTGATTTGGTAACTGCTGTTTGCTAAGTGTTTGCTGTTGTGCTTCTCTGAGTTGATGATGATGGATAATAATAGCAAATTAATGTACTTCTTCCCCAGCCTCAAGCATGACATACACACTTTAAACATACTACTAAATGTTGCCTTTTCAGCCTACGTTGGTTGGCTTTCCTTGCATGGACTTTTGGAGTCGACATCCCTCATGGCAGCAGGAGCAGTTCCCCTGAGATCTCCTTAGCTCTTCCTCCCTCTGGCTCGTTTTCCTTTGACATTCAACATGTCAGCGTATCTGGCTAGAGTCTAATAACGCTGCTTGCTTCAATGATATTTGGTTTTGGATTTACAGTCTTCTTGTGATGTGTGTGGATGGGCATTTCTGCTCATCAATATCTGGTCCTCCTCTGACTCTGGGAACACAAGAGGATTACAGTGCTCTGTGCTCTGCGAGGCACACATGGTCACACAGCTTTCTTTGGCCAATGAGCCATGAGTGGCAGTCTCGGTTTTCAGGGAGAGCCAGAGACCTTTGATCTCTGGTGATCAACTCTCCCATTAGTGAGAAGTCATGTACTGACCAAGAGGCGTCAGGTTGGCACAGCCTGGAATTCTGAGTCCCTAGAGACTGTTGCCCTGTTGAGGATTGCTTAGACTTAGGTGAACTTTGGATTATCATAGGATGACATGAGAATTTAAGATCCTTTCTGTGTGATAAGCTCACATATGCTGACTAATGGAGGAAGCAACTCCATTTTTGCATTTTAAGAAGTCCATGCCCATTAAAAAAATCTAGTTTTTTTGTTTCGTTTTGTTCTTTTCAACAGTCTTGATCTATAACTCTAGTTGGCCTTGTGTCCAGTATGTATCCAAGGCTGGCCTTGAAGTTATGGCAATCCTCCTGCCTCAGTGTTGTGAGATGCTGTCATCTGAATGTAACAGTCATTTAAAAAAAGATTTATTTACTTTATGTTTATGGGTATTTTCCCTGCATGTATATGTATATATACATGTATATATACCACATTTATGTACTGTTTCTGAAGGCCAGCAGAGGGCACCAGATATTCTAGAATTGGAGTTATAAACAGTTATCAGCTGCCTTGTGGGTGCTGGGAATGGAACTCAGGTCTTCTGGAAGAGCAGCCATTATTAACTGCTGAGCCATCTCTCCAACTCATTATTGCCATCTGTGCTGACTTATTTTATGTCAACTTGACACAAGCTAGAATCATCTGAGAAGGGACAATTAAGAAAATGCCTCCATAATATTGGGATGTATGCAAGCCTATAGAGCATTTTCTTAATTAGTGAATGATGTGGGAGGGCACAGTCCATTGTGGATGGTGTCATCCCTGGGCTGGTGGTCCTGGGTTCTATTAGAAAGTGGGCTGAGCAAGTCATGAGGAGCAAGCCAGTGAGCATCACCCTCCATAGCCTCTGCCTCCAGGTTCTTGCTCTGTTTGAGTTCCTGTCTTGACTTCTTTCCATGATGAATAGCAATGTGGAAGTATAAGTCCAATAAACCCTTTCCTCCCCGAGTTGCCTTTAGTCATGGTGTTTCAGCACAACAATAGTAACCCTAACTGAGATACCATCTTAACCAGAGCAACTGTGATTTCAAGATGGGTCCTCTTGATGCTCCCTCACAGAAAGAGCAGGTGGGGAGTCATTGGACACTTACTAGAGAGCCTGGCTTCCATCAACCCTCATCCCCAAAGTTGTGCATAACCCTGCCTCAGCCCAACATTCTTGGGAGGGGCTGTAATATGTAAAGCAGGAAGGTTAAGGAGGGGGAGGAGACTCCACCTGTGCAGCTAAGAGGAGACCGTCCATGGGTGGGGGGCGGGGAGAGGCTACACCCCAAACTATCCATGCTGGGGCGTGGGGTGGGGAGAGGCTCTACCTGTGCAGCTAAGAGGAAACCATCCATGCTGGGGTGAGAATTTTCAGGGATGTGGCTATTTGGGGGTCACTCATGCTTCTGTAAATAGCCCCCACCTATGCCCCGGTGTGTCCAGTAGAGTCATTGGTTCACCATGCTGGACCTGGGTAGACATTCCTCTGGTCTATTGTTGTGTCTTATCTAGAGTGAGTGAAATTTGTTCATGTCATCAAAGGAAAAGTTCAGATAGCCCTCAGACTCCCAAACGCTGGGTTACAGCCATGTGCTACCACCCCCAAACCATTGGAAAATACCGATTGAAGTTCAAACAAACAGCTGTCTCCCCTCCCCCACATTTGAGTCAGGGTCTCATATAGCCCAATCATTCCTTGAATTTATGACCCTCCTGTGTAGCAGGCTTTCTTTTTGGGGGCCACCAGCTAGCTGCCAAATCATGACACGGAGACTTCTTATTAGTTATGACTGCTCGGCCTTATTTTATGCTTGTCCCACTAGCTCTTATAACTTAACCAGTTTCTCTTCACCTATGCTTTGCCTCAGGGCTTTTTACATTTCTTTCCTTCTGTATATCTTACTTTCACTGTTTTTCCTGTCTGTCTGTCTGATGGCCACCTGGTTTCTGGCCCCAGGCATGTCCCTCTCTTCCTCACTCCCTCCTTCTGTCTGGAGCCTAGATTCCTTCTCTACTCATTCTCCTTGCCTGCCAGCCCGGCCTCTCCCTCTCCTGCCTAGCTGCTTGTTGCTCAGCTTTTTATTAGACCAATCAGGTGCCTTAGGCAGGCAAGGTGAAACAAATGTCACACATCTCTTCATAACTAAACAAATGCACACAAACAAAAGCAACACACCTTTACACAGTCAAAGCAATATTCCTCAGCATAAACAAACGTTTGGAACACATCTTTACCTAGTTAAAATAACATTCCACAACACTCCTGTCTTTGCCTCCCAAGTGCAGAGATGTTGTTGGGATCCAGATGGTCTGAAGCTCCTTTCTGGGGCACAAACCCTGACTCAGCTGTGACCGCATGACTGTGGAAACCTGCAGGCATGAGAAAATCCCTGGGAGAGATGTCCTCGGGGTAAACAAAACCTGGCAATAAGGACAGAAGGGAGAACTCAGATAAAGAGTCAGATATTGTTTGATCAAGCTCTGCCAGCAGGACGCCTTCTGGTATCTAGTTAAACACTTTATAAAGAGCAGTAGGAAAATTAATGTTCATTCTTGAAGTGAACCCAGAGTCCCGTGTCTCTACCATTGCCCTCCTTCCCAGGTCCCTGTGATGCCCACAGCTGTGCTGGCTGCAGCAGGATGTGCCGCCACCACATACCGACCCCTCAAACATAAATTTTAGGACAGGTTGTGCACTGATGTGGCAGCTGCCATGGAGGTAGGAAGACTTCACTGACATTCTGAAAGGTAGGTTGAAAGTCTCATCCAGAAAGAGCCAGATGCTGAGGAAGGCTGTAGGAAGGTGTGAGCTGTCTCCAGCTTGGTTTTTCTATTCTGCTGAAGGGAGGTGGAAGTGGATTTTTGAGAGGCCGTGGGAGTTAACAATGTCAGAGGGATATGTGGCCGAGTCTGGTCTAATGTCTGAGGAAGGACCGAAGCTGCAGGGGGAAAGTCTGATGGAATGAGATTTTATTGAAAACACCAAGATGGATAGACACAGCTATAAATAAGACTTTCTTGCTGGAAGCTTCCAGGCAGTAGAACAGAAAATCCCCTGGACTTCTCCATTATCCCTACAGAACCATGCACAATGCAGTCACTGTACAAACATCTGGGTGAGAGGAGGCCAGTCATTCTTCAGCAATGGCGACCTTCCCCATGGCAGGGGGTAGCAAGGGTCCTTTGTGTCTGGCTGTTGAGGGTAACCGTGGAGACTTCCTGAACTGGTGTGATCAGAAAGTGAGGATGTATGTATCCCGAGGCCCTGGGCGGGAACCATGTGGGTAAACAGCAGGCAGCATCTGCCCCAGGCTTTGTAGCTTTCATCCCTGCGTCTCATAATTGTTCCCAGTGAGTCATGCCCACTTGCATGAGTTGAGCAGGTGCCTTAGGTAATCTTTACATAATATTTATGAAACCTTCCTGTAACTGTGACTCACAGTCATGCTTCTACGCAGAATTTTGTTAAAGCCTTGCATTTCAGGGAGTGATGGCAAGGCCTTTCAGAGAACTCAATTAAGGAAGGCAAGCGGCCAGGCCTGTGCTTTGCGGTGAATGCCCTGAGCTGCTGAAGCCCAGCGATGGATGCTCATCCATCTCCTTTGTATTTTCCCCTTTAATTTTGGAATCAAAAAGCAATTCATGTAACATACCTGTCAAAATATTCCAAGATGATATCAATGTATAAGGTGAAGCTACAAGTTTCTGCCTCTTCCCTCCTACCACTCTTGGCATACACATGTCACCATGGTAACTGTTCACTATATTCTCCTGGGACTTTCCGTATGGACATGTAATGAGGTCTGTTGGGGTCTAGCCTGAATAGCCCTCTCCCAGAGACCACAGGAGAGTGTAGCACGAAACTTAGAAGGTCTTATTAATAAAATCAAACCTGAGGCCAGTTATTGGGGTGAATGCTGGAAGATCAGAGAGACAGAACAAGCCACAGCTAACCTCACCTAGCCAACTTCTCAGCTGATCTTGTTTCCTCAGACTGGAAGCCTCTGTATCCTCATATCCGAATGGCTCTCAGCTGAACTGTGCTGCTCAAAACCTAAAAGCTTAACCAGCCAAATGCTTCTAGTTTCTGGTCTCCTCATCTTATATATCTTTCTGCCTTCTGTCATCACTCCCTGGGATTAAAGGCTCACTTCTTGGGATTAGAGGCATGTGTCACTATGCCTGGCTGTTTCCAATGTGGCCTTGAACTCACAGAGATCCCAGATGGATTTCTGCCTCTGGAATGCTAGGATTAAAGGCATGAGTGCCAACATTTTCTAGCCTAAGTATCTAGTGACTTTTCTGTTTCTGATCCCAGATAAGTATATTAGGGTACACAATATTTTGGGGGAACACAATACCACCACTGGAAAGTCTACAGCCAACTGGGAATCTAATCTTAGGAATATCAAAACAATCTACGTACACCACGCTCTTTCAGTCCATTCACTTTATTCTAAGCTAATTCTAAATCTAGAGCCTTTTTTCTCTCACACATTTCTCTGCTGTTCTTTGTTCTTAGTTCTACCTCGAGTCTCTGAAGTTTCCAGTTTTTATACACATACAATCAGCAATTCTCTGGCCAAAGCAAGGTCACAAGGCTTGAGTTCTCTCAGAGTCATAAAAGCAGGTAAGAGTTTACACCAGGCTGTGACTATCAGACTTCCTTATAACTTAAGGAGAGGGTGACCTGTAAAAGCCTCAGTGAACTCTTAGAGAACAGGGTCAAATGAGAGGGAGAGAGCCCTTGAATCAATTAGGCAAATCTAAGAAGGGAAAAGTGGGACTCCATGTGTAATACTGCATTCCTAAGTGTGATTAGATAATAAACTAATTAACAAACCAAGGTGAAAGTAAGTACAAGGAGTTAAGAATTTGTTAGTGTGAGGTTAGCTTGGGGCAGCACTTTCCTATCTGCAGGCATGGTGAGCTCAGGGTGTGCTAGTGCTCATCTATCTGCAGTCTGTCCTTGGATGTCTGAGAAGTGTCTCCAATGAAATACTTTTGCTTGGAGATGGCACTGGCCAGATGTGTGTTAATGGAGATAACTACAGGAAAGCCGACTCTAAGTCTATGCTAGAGTAAGAGGAACAAAGGCCTGATTGTGGGAAAAGGGTTTTGACTGTGTGACTATTTTTCACACATAGCTGGTGGTTGTTATCCAAATACCCCAAATATATAGGGGAAGTTGTGCCCAATAAATGATCAATCACACTGTTAAAAGTTCTTGGGAAAAGAATCAATTGGGAGGGCTACAATAGCACACAAGAAATTCATTGCAGGAAACAGCTAATACATTCAAAAGCCAATATCACCAAAACTTCTTGAGTTTTGGCTTCAACCACCACCAGAGCCCCTGGCTCTAATGGGTCAACTTTGTCAGTGCCCACTGAGTTCCTACTTCATATTTCTGTTGCTTGTAGCAAACATGTACATCTTAATTCATTTAGCAAGTCACAATAATGTCTTCCCTATAGTAATACATGCTCAGCATGGATATTTAGGCTTAGAGATGTAATAACTCATCCAAATTTTTTGTTTGTATCTGTCTGTCTGTTTATCATCTATCTATCTATCTATCTATCTATCTATCTATCTATCTATCATCTATCTATCATATATATATGTATATATATATATATGCATGCCATAATGTACACGTGGACATCAGAGAATAACTTGCAGGAGTTAGTTCTGTCCTTCTGCTATGTAGGCTCCAGGGCTGGAACTCAGGTTCTCAGGCTTTAGCAACAGGTGCCTTTCCCGACCAAGCCATCTTGCTGGCCCCTCTGCATGTTTCAGAAGGCAAGTGGTATCCTAACATGATCCCAGGAGCAGTAAAATGTTGATCACATTTACAATTCAAGATATTTGGGCTCAGAGGACAGATGATTCCTCCAAGTTCACACAGCCTACAAAACTCACAGCTGGTTTCCTTTGGCCTTGACCTGACTCTTCCCCATGACTGCATCTTGCTGGTCTACTCTGCAGAGCTCAAATTTGCCAAGCCTTCATGACCATGTGCTACAATTCTTTGAAGTTATCTCTTTCTCCACACACATGTATATATATGTATATATGTGTGTGTATTCTTTTTAAATTTATTTATTGTGTATGTATGTGCGCACACACACATGTGCGTAAGTACCATGATGCAAGTGTGGAGGTCAGAGGACAACTTGCTGGAGTTGGTTCTCTCCTTCAGCCATGAGGACTGAACTCAGGTCATCAGGCTCAGTAGCATGAGTCTGCTAAATACAACACCAGTGATGGGTCTTTGTGCTGAATGTGTCATCCTAACACAAGTCAGAGTCAGCTGAGAAGAGGGAACCTCAACTGAGTAAATACTCCCACCAGACTGGCTTATGGGCCAGCCTCCGGTGCATCTTCTTGACTGATGATTGATGGGTGAGGGCTCCACCCACTGTGGGTGGTGCTATCCCTGGACTGGTGGTCCTGGGTTCTATAAGAAAGCAGGCTGAGTAAGCCATGTGAAGTAAGCCAGTAAGCAGCACTCCTCTGTACCAGTTCCTTCTTTTAGGTTCTTGTCCTGTTTGATTTCCTGTCCTGACTTCCTTCAGTGCTGGATTGTAGTGTGGAACTATGAGCAAAAATAAACCCTTTCCTCTCCAATTTTCTTTTGGTCATGATGTTTTATCATGATAGTAAAAACCCTAACTAAGATAGAAACCTCAATTGAGAAAATGCCAATTAGACTATCCAGTAGTTGGTTGGTGTGGGAGGGTCCAGCTCACTGTGGGTGGTGCCACCCATGAGTGGGTGATTCTGGTTTCTAGACGAGAGCAGGATGAGCAAGAGGAGCAAGCCAGTAAGCAGCATACTTCCATGGTCTCTGTACCAGCTTCTTCCTTTGGGTTCTGGTCCTGTTTGATTTCTTACCTTGGCTTCCCTCAGTAATGTAGGTCAAATAAACTCCTTCCTCCCCAAGCTGTTTTGGTTATGTGTTTTATTACAGCAATGGCAACACTAACTAAGATAGTTGCTAGGAAAGCTGACACAAAATTTCCTCCAATGAGGCTTATTAGAGCGAGATGACCTCAAGTCCATGATTGGGCCTTGAAGTGTGAGGAAGAATGTTAGATAGAAACACCACAGTGTATGGAGATCTGGGGCATATTGGGACCTTAAAGGGAAGGAGAGGTTTCCCCTTAAATCTTGGAGAAGAATGAGAGTAAGAATGAGATAGAGAGAGAGAGCACCATGAAACAATCCTTCTGTACACTGTGTAAATTATGCTGTGATTGGTTTAATAAAGAAGCTGACTGGCCGATAGCTGGACAGGATAAAGTTAGGTGGGGAAATCAGACTAAGGACACTGGGAAGAAGAAGGGTGGAGTCAGAGGAGCTGAGAGCCAAATGTAGAGGAAGCAGGATGTGTAGAAAATGTGATAACAAGCCACAAATCATGTGATAGAACTTAGATAAGAAATATGGGTAAATTTAGTTGTAAGAGCTAGTTAGTAATAAGTCTGAGCTATCGGCCAAGCATTTATAGTTAATGATAAGTATCTGTGTGCTTATTGGGGAGCAACTGCTGGGACACAAAAAACTCTGCCTATGAGAGAGAGAGAGAGAGAGAGAGAGAGAGAGAGAGAGAGAGAGAGAGAGAGAGAGAGAGAGAGAGGAGCCACTGCCATGAGGGGGATGATGAGAGGAGGCCATAGGAGCCCTGGAGCCTCTTCAAGGAGCAGTCTTGATCTCCAGACCAAATCCTGAGCAGTCTCCCTGCAGAGTCTTGGATTGATTCCCAGAAGAAAGGAAAGGTCTAGCTTTTTATAGTCTTTTTGGGGTGGGAAGTTTCACTCCATGTGAGATTTAGTTCCCATGTTATACATGACAGAGAACATAGAAGGATCAGGCACCATAAATCCAGAGCTGTTAAGTCATAACTTATTACTTCTTAACTCTATCCCAGAGAGATCTGGGAGTGTGGCCTTATTCGTGCTATGGGACCAAACCTAAAGATGCAGGTCCATATTCTAACAGAGTCTCTCTGCCTGCTAGATATCTCAGTAGCTACACACACACACACACACACACACACACACACACACACACACACACATATACCCACCCCCCACACACATTCACACATTCACACACATACACACTCACATTCACACACTCACACACATACACACTCACACTCACACACACTATTTCCCAGTGCTCTTGTCTCATGTCTCAGCTGTTTGGATGTTATAATGCATTCATTTATTTCACATACCAGAGTTCTGCATATATGCATATATATATATATATATATATATTGTGTGTGTGTGTATTTTATCTCTGTCATCTATCTGTCAATCATCTGTCTATTCTATCAGCTTTGTTTCTCTTGAGAACAGTATATATACAAGAATATATATATATATAATATATATATATATGTAGAGTATAATTTATTCTCTACACTGGGACACTTTTCTTTTTATCATTCTAATTGTTTAATTTTAATATAATCTTTTAATTTTCAGCTGACCCAACTGAGTCCTCTGTAGCCTTTTCCCTCTCAGACATGGGATCCATTCTGGGATCATGCTTAGCACCTGGTTTACATGTCTCCTTAGTTTGCTTTAACCTGAGCCATCTTCCACACATTTCCTTGCCTTGAAGTATCTGGCATTTCTGAGTAACAGTGTCCTCCTCTCCCACAACACCACACTGTTGTGGGAGGGGCTGTGTCTTGGTTAGGGTTCTATTGCTGTGAAGAGACACCATGGCCACTGCAACTCTTATAAAGGAAATCATTTAATTGGGGCTGGCTTACAGTTCAGAGGTGTAGTCCATTATCATCATGATGGGAAGCATGGCAGCATGCAGGCAGACATGTGCTGGAGAAGGGGCCAAGAGTTCTACATCAGGATCAATAGGAAGCAGGAAGAGAGAGAGATACTGGGCCTGGCTTGAGCATTTGAAACCTCAAAGCCCACTCCCAGTGACACACTTCCTCCAACAAGGCCATACCTTCTAATAGTGCAACTCCCTGGTGACCAAGTATTCAACTTTATGAGCCTATGGGGACCATTTCTATTAAAACACTGTATTCTGCTCCCTGTCTCCCATAAGCTTATACCTATATCATAATGCAAAATGCATTCAGCCTAAGTTTAAAAGTCCCCATAATCTGTAACAGTCTCAACAATGTTTAAAAGGACTAAATTCAAAGTCTCTTCAAAGATTTATGGCAATTTCTTAACTGTAATCCCCTGTAAAATCAAAATAAAAAATCAGGTCACATACTTCCAACATACAATGTCACAGGATATACATTACCATTTCAAAAGGTAGAAAAGGGAGCCCAGTGAGGAAATACTGGACCAAAGCAAGACTGAAAACCAGCTGAGCAAACTCCAAACTCTGCATCTCCATGTCTGATGTCAGAGTGCTCTTCAGATCTCCAACTCCTTTCAGCTTTGTTGTCTACAACACACTTTTTTTCTTTTGGACTGGTTCCATTCCCTGTTAGCAGCTCTCCTTGGCAGGTATCCCATAACTCTGATGTAGTTGGACTTTCTTGGCCTGCCAGCTCCCAAATAATGACATAGAGACTTCTTTATTTATTTATTTATTTATTATGTACACAGAAGAGGGCGCCAGATCTCATTACAGATGGTTGTGAGCCACCATGTGGGTGCTGGGAATTGAACTCTGGACCTCTGGAAGAGCAGTCAGTGCTCTTAACCTCTGAGCCATCTCTCCAGCCCGAGACTTCTTATTAATTATGAATGCTTGCCTTGTTCCACTAGGTCTTATAACTTAAATTAACCCATTTCTATTAATCTACATTCTGCCATATGGCTCTTTACCTCTCCTCAGTACTGTGCTTCTGACATGCTCTGTGTCTCACTGGCAAAATTCCTACCTCTCTTCTTTCCAGAGTTCCTCTCTCTCCCAGGAAGTCTTGCCTATTCTTTCCTGCCTAGCTATTGGCCATTCAGCTTTTTAGTAAAACAATCACAGTGACACATATTCACATAATATAAATAAATATCCTGTAATACTCTGGCATTTCCTAAGGCAATCCAGGCTTCACCTTTACAGCTTGACACAATGGCTTCTCTAGACCTCTGTGCAAGGACACCCCTGACATATGCCTGACCTCAACAGCTTTCCTTGGTTATGGAGGGAGATTCCATAACCTCTTTCTTGTATCCTTGACTCTAAAGTCAAAGCCACATGACCTAAGCTGCCAAATTCTGCTGCTTACTGGGGCTGGAACATGACCCCCTTGTTCACATACATTTTCACCAGCTTTCTGTTTTTGATGGTTTCGTTTACTACCTAAGCTTGACTGTCCTGGAACTCTCTCTATAGACCAGGCTGGACTCCACTCAGAGATCTGCCTGCCTCTGCCTCCCAGTGCCACCACACTTGGCCCTAAAATTTTCTTTAAAGAAAAGAAGTTGGAAGTTTAGCTGGGTGAGGTCTTGCTTTGAGGTTACCACTCCCTTTATTCCACTTAGCATCAGATTTTTCTTTAAACTTTTTATCTCCTTGAGCACTGGACTTGACTCCATTACACTTTCTGGTGCTCCTTTTCTCCTCAAACTGTACATTTTGTATTTTTTCTTGCTCAGCTTGCTCCTTTTCATTATAGCTCTGCATAAGCATGGCCACTAATAACCACGTGACACAGTCAAAACTAGGCGGTCTGTAAGTCTCCTCTGCTAAAGCTGTTAATCCATAACTCTTCAATTTAGACTCAGGCAGATTTTTTAGACAAGGGCAAAAAGCAGCCACATTCTTTGTCAAAACATCACAAGAATGGTCTCTAGGCCACATACTAATTTTCTTCTCCTCTGAAACCTTTTGAGCCAGGCTCCCACAGTTCAAATCACCCCTAGCACCACTGTCCTCCATACACCTACTAGGATGGTTCATTAAGCAACACTTAAAGCATTCCACTGATTTCCTAACCCAAAGTCCCAAAGTCCACATTCCTCCAAACAAAAGCATGGTCCATCCTATCACAAAAATACCCCAATCCCTGGTACCAACTTTTGTCTTAGGGTTTCTATTGCTGTGAAGAGACACCATAATCATGGCAACTCTTATGAAGTAAAACATTTTTTAGGGTTTGTCGCGTCCACCTCGACCAGCAAGGAAGACACAACACTGAGCTCTTCTTCTTGCAGTTTATTCAGGCCTTTGAACAATATTCTGACTTCTGAAGAATCCCCTGGGGAAAGCCTCTCCTGGCCTTAAATAGGCTCTGGGCAGCCAACCCCAGGTTGCCACGTGGGCATTGCCCAATAGGCTCAAGCATGCGTAAGCAAGCCACAAATTCCGTTATAGCCTTATATGGAGTTGTTCACCACGGGGAGTGCTCGCCGTCAGGATGGCAGAAGGCGGTAACCAACGCCACCTTTAAGGCGTGGCTACACGCAGCTCCCTACAGGGTTGGCTTACAGTTTAGAGGTTTAGTCTATTATTGTCATGGCAGGAACCATGGTGACATGCAGGCAGACATGGTGCTGGAGAAGGAGTTCTACATCTGGAACAGCAGGCAGCAAGAAGAGAGAGAGAGAGAGAGAGAGCGCGCATGGGTCTGGTTTGAGCTTTAGAAACCTCAAAGCCCACCCCAGTGACACACTTCCTCCATTAAAGCCAGGTTTCCTAACCTTGTCAAGTAGTGCTACTTCCTAGAGACCAAGCATTCAAATCACCACAGTCTGATCTTTCCTCAAGGAGAAGTTCAGGCTTCACCTCTATAGTCAGGATGCCACATGGTGATGTTGGGTCCTTTTTGGATTACTCTATCTGTGGATAATGTCTGTCTGCCATCCACTAGAGATGTTGTGGTAGTTTAAATGTAATTGCCCCCATAAACTCTGTGGTGGTTTGAAAAAAATGGCCCCCAAAGGGAGTGGCACTATTAGGAGGTGTGGTCTTGTTGGAGGAAGTATGTCACTGTGGTCTGAGGCCTCATAAATGTTCAAGACACATGCAGTGAGACAGACCACTTCCTATTGACTGTAGATCAAGATGTAGGACTCTCAGCTCCTTCTTCAGCACCACATCTGCCTGCATGCTGCCATGTCCTGCCATGATGATAATGGACTAAACCTCTGAAAATGTAAGCTACTCTAATTAAATGTTTTTTTTTTTCCTTTATAAGAGTTGTCATGGTCATGGTTTCTCTTCACAGCAATAGAAACCCTGACTAAGACAGAAGTTGGTACCAGGGACTGGGGTATTGCTGTGATAGCCCCGACCATGCTTTTGTTTGAAGGAATATGGACTTTGGGACTGTGGATTAGAAAGGTAGTGGAATGCTCTAAGTGCTGTTTAATGGGCCATCCTAGTAGAAGCATGGAAGACAGTGGTGCTGAGTGTGATCTGATGAACTGTGGGGGCCTGGCTCAAGAGGTTTCAGAGGAGAAGAACGTGAGTATGTGGCCTAGTATTCTTGTAGTATTTTGGTGAAGAATGTGGCTACTTATTGTCCTTGTCTGAAGAGTCTGCCTGAGGCTAAAGTGAAGAGGTTGGATTAATTCCATTGGCAGAGGAAATCTCAAAACAGCCTAGTGTAGACTCTGTCATGTGGTTATTAGTGGTAACTCCAATGAAGATTTATAATGAAAAGGAGTGAGCTGAGCAAGGAGATAAACAGATTAAGAAATGGAATAAAGGGAGAGTTGACCTCAGGGCATAACCCCACCCAGCTAAGTTTCCAACTTGTAAAAAGGAATTAAAGAAAAACTTAGAGATGGGTATGGTGATGCACACTTTTAATCCCAGCACTTGAAAGCAGAGGCTGGTGGGTCTCTGAGTTTGAGGCTAGCATAGTCTACAGAACAAGTTCCAGAACAGCCAAGTTTAGGCAGTGAAGGTAACCAGTGAAAATAGAAAGCTGGTGAAGATGTAATTGAAAGATTTCTGAGTTCAAGGCCATAGTGGTCTACACATCCAGTTTCAGGACAGCCAAGCTTAGACAGTGAAAGAAACTATTGAAACAGAAAGCTGGTGAAGATGTAGTTAAATGAGGGGGCCATGTTTGATCCCCAGCAAGCAACAGAATTTGGCAGCTTCAGTCACAAGGTTCTGGCTTTAAGGATAGAAGAAAGAGGTTATGGAATATTCCTCCAAGACTAGAGAAAGCTGCTGCTGAGGCCAGGCATGTGTCAGGGGTGTCCCTGAATGGAGGCCCAGAGAGGCCATTGCATGAAGCTGTGAAGGTGAACCTGGGGTTGCCTTGGAGACCCCAAGATGTTGGAGATATCTGTGGCCATCTGTGGGATACCTGCCAAGGAGAGCTGCTAACAGGGAGTAGAACCAGTCCAAGAGACAGAAGTGTGTTGCAGTCAACAAAGCTGAAAGAAGTTGGAGTTCTGAAGAGCGTTTAGCCATTAGACATAGAGATGAAGAGTTTGGAGTTTGCCCAGCTGGTTTTTGGTCTTGCTTTGGTCCAGTATTTCCTCACTATGCTCCCTTCCCTATGTTTTGGAATGGTAATGTATATCCTGTGCCATTATATGCTGGAAGTATGTGATCTGATTTTTTATTTTGATTTTATTGTTAAGACATTGCAAGAATCTCAGAAGAGACTTTGAACTTTGTCCTTTTAAACATTGTTGAGACTATTATAGATTATGGAGACTTTTAAAGTCAGATCAAATGCATTTTGCATTATCAAATTGTTACAAGCTTGTGGGAGCCAGGGAGTGGAATGTGGTAGTTTGAATGTAATTGCTTATAGAAACTCATAGGGAGTGGCACTATTAGGGGGTGTGACCTTGTTGGAATAGGTATGGCCTTGTTCAAGGAAGTATGCCATTGTGGAGGAGGGCTTTGATGTCTCATATATGCTCAAACCATGCCCAGTGTCTCAGACCACTTCCTGTTGCTTACAGATCAAATGTGGGACTCCCAGGTCCTTCTCTAGCACCATGTCTGCCTGCACACCACCATGTCCTGTCATCATGATGATGGAGTAAACCTCTGAACTGTCAGCCACCCTAATTAATTGTTTTCCTTTTTAAGAGTTGCCGTTGTCATGGAGTCTCTTCACAGCAATAGAAACCCTAAGACAGAAGTTTCCATCCCCCAGTCATCCAGTTGAGGGGTTGTCTGATTTCTACACTTTATAGGAACTAACTTTCCCCTTATACTTAAAAAAAAAATTCATGTGGAGACATTCCAGGATGGGCTAGATACAAATAATAAGAGGCCGTTGTTCTGGATGAAGTTCATGCTCTCAACCCTGTTGGACCAGGCTTAATTCAAGGTGAAGTTGCTCATAATAAACTCCCCACCACTAAGCTGGAGCTAACCTTGTTTACCATTACAGAGGTCAGAAGTAGAGGGATTGCAGCCACATTCCCCAAACAGTCACTAAAATGCAGTTTTCTCTCTGACTTATCCTTACACAAAAAAGCCAACCTGAAGGAATCCATGCTGACCGTTATTTTTTCTGTTGTTCTGGCTCCATTTCCATACTTACAGAGACAGTAACTTTGGAACGATTAATCTAGTTTCTGTTCTTGGTTCCAGCTCTTCCTTCCTTCCTTCCTTCCTTCCTTCCTTCCTTCCTTCCTTCCTTCCTTCCTCCCTCCCTCCCTCCCTCCCTCCCTCCCTCCCTTCCTTCCTTCCTTCCTCTCTCCCTCCCTCCCTTCCTCCTCCTCTCCTCCTTCTCCTTCTCCACTTTATTTTTTAAAATTCTATGTGCATGGGTGTTTTGCCTACATGTATGTCTGTGCATTGTCTATGTGCAATGCCTGTAGAGCCAAAAGATGGTATTGAATCACCTGGAACTGGAGTTACAGACAGTTGTCAGCTGCCTTGTGGGTGCTGGGAATCAAACCTGGGTCCTCTGGAAGAGCAGTCAGTGCTCTTAACCACTGAGCCATCTCTCTAGCCCTAGTTTCTGTTTTCTTCAGCCTATAAAACCAACCTATCCTTGGTTCACTGAAAAACTTGATTTTATTTTTGTGGAATGAAATGGTACCCAAGGCTCAAATCACATATAAATCCAATAAAGATCTTTAAACTTTTATAATTTCATCCTTTGATGGATGCACAGATATCCTTGCTCCTCATCAAAATCTCTGGCTAGACTTCAGGTCTTTGATGATTTTTGCCTGAACTAATCTTTAGGACTGCAAAATGGTTGTGTAAGTACAAACAGAAAACCTGCCTCTTCCTCCGTTTTTACCAGTTGTCAGTTAACATTCATCCTTTCATTTACTAATTTTCCTTTTGCTGTATTTACAAGTGTGATGTGGCACACATGCTTTCTCAGACCCCCCCCACACATAAATAATAATTGAAACATGAAAATAGAACGTATAAATGAGAAACCTAGCACAAGCATTCATACCCTCATCTCTCGTGGACCAGAAACAGCTATCCAGGTGGAGACAGGGCGTAGCACCTTAGCGTGGGGACCTGTAACACAAATTGCTAAATGGTCTTATTAATAAAAAATACCCAGAGACAGATATTGGGGTGAACACTGAAAGATAAGAGAAACAGAACAAGCCACAGCCAACCTCACCTCACCAACTCCTCAGCCAATCCTGTTTCCACGAATCCTCAGACTGAAATGTAACACGAATCTTAAAAGATCTTATTAGTAGAAACAAACCTAGAGCCAGGTATTGGGGTGAATGCTGAAAGATCAGAGAAGCAGAACAAGCCACAGCTACCTCACCTTGCCAATTCCTCAGCTGATCCTGTTTCCTCAGACTGGAAGCCTCTGAGTCCTCATCCAGAATGAATCTCAGCTGAACCGCTGCTCTAAAGTCTAAAAGCTTAACCAGCTCTAGTTCCTGGTCCTTACGCCTTATATACCTTTCTGCGCCTGCCATCACTTCCTGGGATTAAAGACTCTCTTATGGGATTAAATGTGTGAGTCACCATGCCTGGCTGTTTCCAGTGTGGCTTTAAACTCACAGAGATCCAGATGGATCTCTGCCCTCCAAGTGATAGGATTAAAGGTGTGTGTGCCACCATTTTCTGGCCTCTGTATCTAGTGGCTGTTCTGTTCTCTGACCCCAGATAAGTTTATTAGGGTGCACAATATTTTGGGGGACACAATACCACCACACTGAAAGCCTCTGAGTCCTCACCCCTGAGGGTCTCAGTTGAACTGATGCTTAGTTCCTGTCTCCTCAGGCTGTATATACCATTCTCCACCCAGCCATGTCACTTCCTGGGATTAAAGGCATGTGCCACCACTGCCTGGCTCTGTTCCCAGTGTGGCCTTGAACTCACAGAGATCCAGAGGATCTCTGCCTCTCCAGCGATAGAATTAAGGGTGTGTGCCACCACTGCCTGACCTCTATGTCTAATCTAGTAGCTGGCTCTGTCCTCTGATCCGCAGATAAGTTTATTAGGGTACACAATATATCACCACAGGGACCTGCTTTTGCTCTTGTTCCCGCTGTCAACCATTTTCCTTAGTGCTCTCGACCCTTTCAGGCTTCCCCGGTGTTCTTAGGATGCCACTAACATCTCTTCCCGCTGTGCAGTCAGCCATTGCTCTTTGCCTCTGCTTTCTCTGTGGTCACCTCTGGACACATCCTGAGGCCACTTATACCCCAAGGCTGTTTCATGGCTGGCTCCTTCCTTTCTCTCTGGAGTGACCTGAAACATCACCTTTGAAAAGCTCTTCTGGAACCTTCATTCCGAGGCCTTCTGGAGGCTGTTTACTGTTTTGAGAGTCAATGCTCACATGTTTTTTTTTGAATGTTGCATGATATTTATAAAACAGTTATGATTTTTTAAAAAAGTTTATAAATTTATCATTAAGTAAATTAAGTGGAAAACAAATGCTGGAGTCCAGTTCCAATGGGTCAGAGAAACTAGAGAGGAGTTGTGGAGTCAGCAACTGAACACACAGGAGACTTATCTGAGGGAGCAAAACTTAATTCATTTTCTTCATTTTTCCTTTATCCCTTTAAATAATACCTAAGACAAAAAATTTCTATGTAAGAAAAGATCACCTCACAACCACAAATGTAAAATTAAATCAAATTATAAAATAAAATAATAATAATAATTAAAAATTACATATTTTTAAAAAACAAATTAAAATCCTTATACAAGAGAAAATCACGTTATGATCACGTTACATATCTTTCTTAGAAGCCCACATGTAGTTAAACATTTTCCTTTGTGCTATTTTTTCCCACTGTAACATCTTCACCCCAAGCAATGATTCTTTTATTATTGATTAACAAAGCTCCAAGCAAGCCAAACATATTTCAGCCAGTTCATTTGTACTGGCAGGCAGCTGTTTGCCGTTTCAATGCAGCGAATTCCTGTGCCTATTCTACCTTACGAAACCTTCCCCAAGCAGTCTAGCTAAGCATCTATTCCTTTCTCTTTACACACAACACAATAGGGTCATTTAATTTCTTTCACAACTTTATTTTTTCAAGGTGCACAGGGAAACCCATGATTAAATCTGTAAGCTATATGACCAAGGAACTCAGAGCAAACCTTGGATGTAGGGACATAATTGGCTTCTTTGATCATCAGTCTGGTTTTCCACAGGCAGAATCCATGGATCTATTATGTGTGAAACCTCCTTGTTCTCATTTTTCATGCACAGCAAGTCTCACATTTAGCAAAAAGGGAGACTGTCTTCTCTTCTTATTTCTCTCTTTTGTATCTTTCATTGGAACAATTGTCAGAGCAACCTAGACCATTTCCCTAATCAGCTTCACTGTCTTAACCACCTGCGTCTTTACATCATCGATCCAACTAAGAGTCATTGCGCTATAAAAATCACCTTCACTAGGATCTGCAAGGAAATTGTCCAGTGAGGAGTGGGATTTTCCCACGAAACAATCCCACTATACTAGATACAGTGGGATTCTGACAATCACACCATGCCAAATGTAGTAAGAACATGATCGCAGCAAGCAGGAACAGGCACAGCAGAAGCAAGGGGCATTCTGGAGACAATCCCCCCGGGGGGCTTTGCCTCTCCAGGTGCACTCATGTCCCCCTGCCCGGGAGCCTTGCCTCTCCGGGGTACACTCAGCATAGCTGTACTAACCAGTAAGCTGTACTCCATAAACTCCATTGCTGACTGCGGCTCCTCCAACATGGCCAAACACAGTAAACTCTCAAGATACCACTTCCCAGTTGCTTTACAAAGACCTATTTTTAAAATATCTATTTATTTGTGTGTGTATGTCCCTGTTCTGTGTATGCAGGTGCACAGGCGTGGTGTAGGTACATGTACATGTATGTGCTGTGTATGCAAAGGGCAGGGGACAACTGGGGTGTCATTCTTTAGGTGCTGTCCACCTTTTTTGTTAGTTTTTCACAGAAAACCTCTCACTAGTCTAGACTTTGCCAAATAGGTTAGGCTGCCTGGCCAGTGGGTCTCAGGGTCTCCTGTTCCAACCTCACCCGGGATTATGAGTATATGTGTGTGTGTGTGTGTGTGTGTGTGTGTGTGTGTGTGTGTGTGTGTATACCACAGTGTGTGGTGGTCAGGTAACAACTGTTGGACATTAGTTCTTTCCTTCCATCATGTGGGCCCTAGAGATTGAACTCAGGTTATCAGGCTTGCTGGCACAGTGGTTTGAATGAGAATATCCCCCTCAGGCTCAGATATTTGGATAATTGGTCCCCAGTGGGTGGTGCTGTTTGGGGAGGTTTAGTTGGTGCAGCCTTGGTGGAGGAAGTGTGTTAATGGGGGTGGGCTTTGAGATAAAGCCTCCACCATTTCCAGTTTGCTCTGTCTGCCTTGTGCTTATGATTGAGGACGTGAGGTCCCAGCATCCTGCTCTGACTGCCATACCTGCTGTTCTTGCATGCTTACTTGCCATGATGGATTCATTCCTGTGGAACCGTAGCCAGGATAAACCCTTTCTCAAGTTGCCTTGTTTGCAGTGTTTTAGAGCAATAACAGAAAGGAACTAAGCCACATGGAAGTGCCTTTTTTCATTGAACTCTCTACCTGGCCCTGGGCCTGCCCTTTTCCATGGGGCCTGGGGCTGGAACTCAGGTCCTTATCCTCAAAGGCAAACACTTTACTGAGTGAGCCATGCCCCAGGCCCCATACTTATTAATGTTATATCTGTCCTGAGACAGTGTGCATCTCTCTCTGTACATCAGAAATGCCATAGGATGGTGTTTGCTCAACATTACTTCACCGGTCCATGTCAGCAGTGTTACGGCAGTAGCTTAGGGTCAGCTGCAGGAGGAGGAGTTACACAAAAGACATGGAACATGATCCGAATCAGAGTTCTCCCCTGACAGCGCTTCTTGCTAGACACTCACCACAACATCACTGCCCCACCAATGGGTCTGTCCCTTCCAGAAATCAGCAACTGATTTTTCATCACAACCCTTACTGCCTCCATATCTCTTGGCAATATTTCATACATTTGCTTACACACAACCCATGAAGGCATCTTTCCATCTTCCTGCTGTTTTACATCTCATACCTGGAATGGCAGTTGGTGTGAATAGATTCCCACGAGATAGTCTGTTTAATGCAAGCACCATGAGTGGTATGTGAGACTACATACTACAGTCATCCTGGAAGAGGCTGATTGCAAGTGCTTGCTGGAGCCAGTAAAGACTTCTGGTGGGAGAAGCTTCCAGCTGAAAAGTGAGCAGTCAAGAAGACGGAGAAGGAAGCAGTTTGTGGGAGTTGGAGTTTTAAGATTTTGGGGGAGTTGGAGTTCTCCTGGGAACCTGGTCTGTCTGAGAAGGTCTGGTTGCCAAGGTAGGCTTGATTTTCTACTCGCTTTCTCCTGAGAGGAATTCAGTGTGCTACACAGAAGGATTTTTCACTTTCCATTAAAGCACAAATGCCAATAATTATAAATAGAAACGTATTTTAAAATGTGGCCTTTTGTGCAACCACTGAGTGGCCACTTTTCTCACAGCATGTGAAAGCACTTTGCCCATGATACTGGAAATGTTAAGGGCATGGAAGGATTACCAAGTGAGCTACACACTTACTCCTTCCAGGGGCTAGATTCAAGAATCTGGCACCTAATCCCTGTTTTTTTCCGTGCTCATACAGGCAAGCATATTAATGACTGTGTAGGGGTGGAAAGGTGCAGTCCCATTCTTCACCTATTATGAAGTCAGGACCCATATTTCCAAACTGAAAGTCAGCCATAGAAAATCATAGAAAAGTTAGTTGCAGTTTATTATGACTTGGTTACCTCATAGGTAATGACCTGAAGCCCTGGGGTCAAACACTCGATGTGTTTCTGAACTTGAGTTTGATGAAGCATAGATGACTGTGTGGAGATGTGACAGCCCACAGGGTCTAGTCTGATGACAACAGACTGAGGGGACCCATCAGGGCCCATCTGTGTTATAGTACTTTCTTGTTGGGACCGCCAGCCTGCAAATAACGACATGGAGACTTATTATTAACTATGAATGCATGGCTTTAGCTTAGGCTTTTTTCCAACTAGCTCTTATAACTTAGATTAGCCCATATTTTTTAATCTTTGTTCTACCATGTGGCTTGTTACCTCATCTCTGTACTACATGTCCTACTTCCCCTGCATCTTGCTGGCAAGTCCCGCCTTCTTCCCAGAGTTCTCTCTCTGCCTGGAAGTCCTGCCTATACTCTCTGGCCTAGCTATTGGCCGTTCAGCTTTTTATTACACCAATCACAGCAATACCTCTTCCCACAGCGTACAAATATTCTGCAAAACGTATGTTTAGATTCTTCTCTTCCTCTTTTTGTAGTCAAGGTTCTTTCTATTTCATCTGGGGCAAGGAGCAGAAACTCTGTAAGTGAGTCTCCCAGGGAGAAAGGAGAGAGGAGAGAGGGGCCTCTGGAGATGATATGGCTGGCTCTATGTTAAAGCTTTCTATGACCTGCCTTGGGGAGAGGGTTTCTGGTTCCTTCCTTCCTTCCTCCTTCCTTTTCTCTCTTTCTCCCTCCTTCACTTCCTCCCTCCCTTCTCCTGTCTTTGTCTTTTAAAAAGTAGTATGTGTGTGCATGTGTATGTGCATTGTGTGTGTGTGTGTGTGTGCACGTGTGTGTGCTGCAGGTTGATATCAAATGTCTTGTTCTATTACTTTCCACCTATTTGTTTGGTTTTTGAGGTACTGTCTCACTATGTAGCCCTGGCTGTCCTGGAACTTACCAGGCTGGCCTCAAACTCACGAGATCCACCTGCCTCTGCCCACTGAGTGCTGGAATCAAAGGCATGCACCACTATGATCAGCTCCACCTTATTTTTTCAGATAGTCTCTCTCACTGAGTCTGCAGCTCATGGATTCAGTTGGCTAGAATAACTAACTGGCTAGGAAACCCCAGGGATCCTCATGTTTCTTCCTCTCCCAGTGCTGGGCATATAGGCACACACTGCCATGCCTGGCTTTTTATATAGGTGATGGATATTCAGGTCATAACTACACAGCAAACATTTGACTCATCAACCCATCTCTTTAGCCCAGGAATTCAGGTTTCTCTGACTCACTTTAGAAGAGGCAGCAGGCCCTTCCTCCTGCAACATTGCAATCTTCTCTAGTTCAAAGCATGCAGTATGCCAAGGTGCCATACTTGAGGTGCTGTGTTCTGACACATCAGAGTAAAGTTGTGCTCGGTTGTAATCACCGCTGCCTCTCTTTCTCAGAAGAAATGATATTATTCCTGAGCTGTAGGGAAACACAGGCTTGACAGGAGAGAGGCTCAGATTCCAGTTCACTGTGTGGGAAACTCTCCTGTACTTTTGGGGCCTCAGTTGCCTCCATGACTGACAACATGAAATAAGAGCTTGGCCATTCTGCAGAGGCCTGAGGAGAAAAACATTTATTCTCCACATTAGGTCCTTTGCAGTCTTCTCTCTTTCCTTCAAGGTTATCAGCTCCAGGTTCCCTGCTAGGGTTTTGTTCTGTAAATGTCAGCTGACCATCCTCAGTGAATAGCAACAGCATTTTGTTCCTGCTTTCCAAGGCCCCTGAAGAAGATAGTCTGAACTCTCTCCTGCTGGGCAACAGCCGGCACCCAGGTCTCCTTGCTTCCATCATTCTGTCATCACTCAGAAACATTTTGGCTGAGTGCCTGCTCTGATCCAGGCTCTGACACACCATGGGGTGCAGCGGGGAGTCTGGCAGCTGGATCTCTCCTGGAGTGGAAGGTGTCACTAGCTAGGGTTCCACTGCCTAGACTGAGAGCTTCTGTTTGCCCTCTGCATCCACCCTCACCTCTCTCCATCTGTTCACTGTCTCAGGGGGCTGCTCATACCACAGCCTTTTTTGTCCCTGGCCTCTGATTGATTCAGCAGAAGAGGGAGAGGGATGCTTGAGCGAGGCTGGGATGTGAGTGCATCTGACTGCCTGTGACTGTCAGGAAGACACATTTCTCTTCAAAACAGGCTTCCCTGAGTCTCTCTTCCAACCCTTTCTCTCTCCTCTTTGTCTTTGGGTTTAGTTCCTATGTCTCTTGCTGCCTTCCATACCCACATCTTGTAAATCATACCTTTGTAAATATATATTCTTTTGAAATTGTGTCAGTCTGGAAGTCCCATCTGTTTTCTGCTGGGGCTCTGACTTGGTTGCACTGTAACCCTTGAGTACAGTGAAGTGTGTATTGGTAAGGCAGGATTTCTCACATTCAAAAGTATTCACAGATTTATTTATCTATGAAACCCATGGTGCCTAATGAAGAGTGAATTACAGCTTAAGATTTCTCCATGTTAGTCATATCCATGAGGATTTTCTTCAGTATAAATTTTCTGCTCTACAGTGTGGCATGAATTTTATTCCCAAAAAGGTTTTCCATAGTGAATACATTCATAAGGCTTCTCCTTTGCATGAATTTCATGATGCTTAATGAGATGTAAGCTTTGACTATAAGCTTTCCAACTTTCCCCTCACAGGGCTTCCTGCTCAAGTAGAGTTTCTCTTCTTGAGTCAGAGAAGTAGATCATTAAACTTTATTTCTCAGGCTCATTTCTCTCATAGTGTTCACCTCTGCTATGGATTCTCAAGAGCATGGTGAAATTTGACTTTTGGCTGAAGGTTGTTGCCTGCCTGTGTTCATGGGGTCTCCACTCCATTCTTGGTAGAGCTATAGCAGAACAATTTTGCATCTCCATGGATGAGATAATGTCATCTTTTTACAGGTCCCATAACAGCTACTCAAGTCTAATTTATGCTTCAGATTTGTTCTGGGGGGTGTCACAGCATGGGATTTTAGTGCCTAGGGAGATGAGTTGACAGATTAAACCAAAGTGTCTCCCAGAGTTATTACAGTTGTTATTCTCTTGGCCTGGGTGGTTGATGTTGTTGTTATTGTTTTAACTGGGTGTTTTTCATATGCAAAGTTTTCCTAGCTGTTATATATCAGGCCCCACTTTTTGCAGATTATAAAAAGTAGAATATAAAGCAGTTTTTTTTTCAACTCTTTCCACTTATGTAAGGAACAATCATCTTCAAAAACTTGTTTCCTGGAATAGATTCCTTTACTTCAGTTTTACAGTAATCTTAAATGCAAGTAGCCTCCCTTATTTCCTCTCCTTCCCAAGGTCCATCCCTTCCTCTTTTTTTTTCTTTTTCTATTTTTTTTTCTGGAGCTGAGGACTGAACCCAGAGCCTTGTGTTTGCTAGGCAAGTGCTCTACCACTGATCTACATCCTCAACCCTTCATCTCTCCTTCTTAACATTTCAAAAATTTACTTTATTATTTGTGTGTGTATGTGTGTGTATGGGGGGGTTCATACATACCACAGCATGTATGTGGAGGTTAGAGGGGAACTATTATTTGTGTGTGTATGTGTGTGTGTGTGTGTGTGTGTGTGTGTGTGTGTGTGTGTGTGTATGTGTTGGAGGCTTATATATACCATGACATATATGTAGGGGTTAGAGGGGGAACTTTGTGGATTGGTTCTCTCCTTCCACTTAACATGGGCTCCAGAGATTGAATTCAGATGATGACATATGTGTGTGAAGTAGTTAAACACATTAGATGATCTGTGTAGTGGGTGACTTTTGCTATAATATCAGACAACCCCAACATTTCAGTGACTTGTAAAAGTATGTATTTATTTCTTGCCTATGGTGCAGGTAACCTCAATCCACATGTGTCCTCTTCCTGAGAGCCAGGCTGAAGAAATAGCCTCTACCTGGGAAGTTCTAGGCTGTCAAAGGCAGGAATTCAAGAAAAAAAGTTAAACCTTTTTTATTGGACATGGAAATGTTGATTGTTTATATCTCATTGCCAAGAACATGGTGCAAAGCCTAAGGAGAGAATGGGGTTAGTTCTGTCAGGAGGAGTGGGGTCAATTTTCTCTAAGTAGGACACATAAGTGAGCCACATGCCATCAGGCAGATGGAATATGCTTCTAACAGGATTTTAATCACAATAGTAATGACCACATAAGTAATATAGCAAGAAAATCTAACATAAAATAAAAGTCCCCTTTCCCACACCAGGGGTCATTGCAGTAGTTAGCGTATTGTACATCATTTGAGATGTCTGTCTACTAATGTTTACTTTTTGTTTGTTTATGTGTGTTTTGATGTAAGAATAATAATACCAGCCAGGCAGTTGGGGAGCACGCCTTTAATCCCAGCAGAGGCAGTCAGATCTCTGTGAGTTTTAAGGCCAGTCTGGGCTACAGAGTGAGTTCCAGGACAGGCTCCAAAGCTACATAGAGAAACCCTGTCTTGAAAAACAAAAACAAAAACAAAAACAAAAACAAAAACAAAAACAAACAAAGAGAATAATAATATCACAAATCTGATTCTGCAATCCATTTCTTTTGTTTTAAATTTGGATCTTTTTCCTGCTCAACTGTACTTTTACCTGTGACAATGAGGTGTTTCAGGCCGTTGCTATCTTCAGATTATTACAGAACTCTCTGGTGGCTCATATTTGTTTCCAGATTCTTGCCTCTGGGAATTACTTGAATGAATTTTTTTTCCTGTGTGTTTTGCATCACATTCCCTAAGGCAGACACATGGCGCCACAATGTGTTGAAAACTTAACAGGAAGCCAAACTCGCTTCCCAGGGGATTTCGCATTCACGCTTGCAGGATGAGAGGGACCCTGTGCCCCTGCCTCCCACGTGTTCAGTAAAATTGGATATTTCCCACCTTTTCAGTCCAGACCAGTCTGCAGGCCAATGGCTGTGCTTCGTGTAGTTGTTAGAGGTTTTCAGAAACCAGACAGAAACTTTTCCTTCAGGTGAGACCTGATGTGTCTGGAGAGGCAGGGGCATTGTCCGAGAGCCAATGTTAATTAAGCACCAATGCCTCTGCTTCGGCCCCTCTGCCACATTCATGGGCTCAGCAAACTCTTCTGTCACATAGGGCCAGCCTTCAGCTTAGAAATAAGGTAAGGGTAACAACAGCAGGAAGAGACCGGCATTCCAAGGGAGTGTCTGTACAAGGCCAACTTTGACCACGAGGATGTGCATGGAGGAGCAAGTGAAGACACCGACAAGAGCATTGGGTTTTACTCTAACTCAGGTGGTGACTGTCTTCTCCCCGTTGGTGGGGCCGACGTCGAGGTCCTATTCAATTGGCTAGTCTGAAAAGAATTGGTGTGTAGGAAATGGAGGAAGGACGGGTGGGGGTGGGGGTAGGAGGTAGGGGTGAGGGTGGGGAGTGGGGGTGAGGGTGGGTGAGGGGGGGCACTGCTCCAAGGAGGAAGGATTCACAGCTCCAGGCATCAAATTCTGGGGATGCAGCAGTAGGCCTTTGATAAACAAAGGTTTTATCATGTTGGGGATGGGGCAAAACGTTTGCATGAAAGTCCTAGAAGGTGGGGAGATAAAAAATTTCTAATTCCTTGTTCTAAGCACAGGCATTGTGGTATTTGATAAAAAAGATTCACATTTAGTATTCTTACAAGTTGATCCTGGAGACATTCCTAGGGCAGGGCCTGACATGTTGTCATGCAGGTGACTGGGTATGTTTTCATCCCAGCAGGTGAGACAGAGAATCAGATGGGACCCTTAGATGATCTCACTTTTGTGTCCTGTAGGACCTCAGATCTCAGCCGAAGAGTTGATCCAATTAGAAAAGGACCATGATGGGAAGACACGCAGCGATGACCAGCCACACTAGTGGAAGCCTATGAACTGTAGACTAGTGGCATGGAGCCCCCATGGGACTGGACTAGGCCCTCTGGATATGGAAGCCGTTGTTTGGTTGTTTGGGGGGTACCCAGGTAGGGGGATTGGGATCCATCTCTGGTACATGGGTAGGCTATTGGGAACCCAGTGCCTGAGGTGTGACGCCTTGTGCCTTGGTGCAGTGGGGAGGGGCGTGGACCTGCCTAGGCTCAATGTGCCGGGCTCTGCTGACTCCCCACAGGAGACCTTGATTTGGGGGATGTGGGGATGTGGGGATGTGGGGTGGCTTGGAAGCGAGGGCTGGGGTTGGGAGGAGAGAGGAGGTGGGATCTGTGGGTGGTATGTAGAGTGAGTAGAAAATTTCTTAATAAAGAAAAATGAAAAAAAAGGAACAGGATTCTGAGAGATAACAATAAAATATAACAAAATAAAACATAAGTCAAAATAAAAACTAAAAAAGAAAAGAAAAGGACCTGTCATACAAACATGAAGACTTAAGTAGACTCCCTCAGAACCCATGTAAAAGCAAGCCCAGGCAATTCCAGCTTTAGAGAGACAGAGGAAGGGGGAGAGAAAGGGAGAGGGGGAGACAGAGGGAGAGGGGGAGACAGAGGGAGAGGGAGAGGGAGAGGGAGAGGGAGAGGGAGAGGGAGAGAGAGAGAGAGAGAGAGAGAATCCCCAGGATTTTCTGGCCAGCTGTTGGAGCAGGTACAGTGAGAGATCTTGTCTGAAAATATAAGGTAGGAAAGCAGTTGGGGAAATGCTAGATGTGGGTTTCTGGCCTCTCTATATATGTGCACCCCCATTCATGTGTGTATACACAAGCACACACACATAAAGGATTCATCTTCAAAGCTGAAGAAATGCAGGCATGGCACATCAGTTCCTGTAAGCCCAGAACTCCAGAGGCTGAGGCTGGAGGATTGCTGCAAATCCAGTGCTAGACTGGCTTACAGAAGGAGACCCTGTTCCTAAATAGACATCAAAAAACAACCCCAAAGCCCCCAAACCTGAAGAACTTTTACTTTGCAGAAAAGGAAACAGACCTGTTGAAGGTCATGAATGTATCCAATGTTGCTGCCTGGCCTGGGATTGGAACCCTCCTGGCTCTTTTTTCTGTACCTTGTATGCCTCATTTCTGCATGCCAGCTAGCCTAGTTGCTGCTAAGGAAGGCAGGATTTCTGTAAAGGATTTCATAATAAACTCCAAAACTAGGAATGTGCAAAATGAGACCCCAGATGTTCCCAAATTGCCTATGTACACACCAGAGTTTACCTAGAGGAGCCTTGATTCTCTAGGATCAATGTGATTTCCTTAGGGTAGGTGTCATTAGGTATTTGACAAGGTGACAAGAGCTTTGGATTTCAAATGACAAAGGACAGCATGTCTCAGACTCTGTCCTCTGCTCTGGCAGGCCTGCCCAAGCAGGTTTGTACCTATCAAGTGCATAGATGGCAGGACTGCCCATCTGTGTGTGTACCTATCAAGTGCATGACAGGACTGCTCATCCATGTGTGCACCTATCAAGTGCATGGCAGGCTTGTCCATCCATGTGTGTACCTATCAAGTGCTTTTGTTTTTGTGTTTGTTCTCTTGCAGAGAAGTCGGGATTCTGGAGGGGAAGGCACGGGAATTCGGAGAAGCCTCAGAAGTCAGTCAAAACACGGAAGGCAGAACTCATCTGTTTAAATGGTTAATGGCTCGTGTGACAGTTCTCCCAGTGTGGGACAGTCTGACCTTTCATTTTAGAGACTATATAATTATTAAGATTTTTCTCCCACGCAGCAACAATCACCTCTTGTTCCATTAAATTAAATTAAAATTTTTGTGTACTGAGCATAGGTCATTATCGAATCACAGAGGTGCTGAGGCGGACAGCCCCTGATGTTAAGGCTTTCCCATTAAAGGGGTGTCTGTCTCATCAGACCTGGGGGATCAGGCAAACATCAGATTTTCAAGGCTGGGTCTTCTTAAAATGCAAACTAGTTTTTCTTTCTAAACTGGTTTAGACTTTCAATTTATTCATTTTATTTGAGATAAGGTCTAATTATGTTGCCCTGGGCTGACTTGTAACTTACTATGTAGACCAGACTGGCCTAAAGGAAACAGAGATTCATCTTGTGCTGGGATAAAAGGTGTGCATCACCATGCCTGGCAATTTGTTTGTTTGTTAATTGTTGATAGGATGGTTTAGAAAGACATTTATATATTTATTTATTTAGTTTTGTGTTTGGATATTTTGCTTACATGTATGTCTGTACACCATGTGCATGCCTGGTGCCCTTGGAAGGTAGAAAAGGGTGTTTGCTCCCTTGGAACTGGAATTCTGTATGGTTGTGAGCTACCATGTGGGTGCTGGGAAATGAAGTCACATCCTCTGCAAGAGCAACAAGTGCTCTTAACCGCTGAGCCCTCTCTCCAGCTCCTTTTTTATTTTTTATTTTTTTGGTGTTTTTTTGGGATGGGGTCTGCTCTTCTCATTACTGTGACACAATTCCTGAGAAAAAGCAAGTTGGGGGAGGGAGAGAGTTATTTTGGCTTCCGCTTTGATGGGGACACAGTCCGTGGAAGACCTGGAAGGCGGAGGACAGGATGAGACAGCTGGCCATGTTGCATCCATAGTTGGGGGGCAGAGAGCGATGCACACTGATGTATAGCTCATTTTCTTCTTATTCAGACTGGGATCTCAACCCAAGCAATGGTGCTGCCCACACTTAGGGTGGATTTTCCCACTTCAGTTAACCTAATCTAGAAAATCCCTCATAGACCAGCCTTGTCTCCTGGTGATTGTAGAACCTTTCAAACGGACAATACTCACCACCACTTTAGTCATGCTGGCCTGGAACTCACTATGTAGCCCAGGCTAGTCTTGAACTGGCAGTGATCCTCCTGCCTCAGTCCTCCAAATGCTGGCGTTAGAGGCATGAGCTACCATAGCCAGTGAAGATGGTTTTCTAAGATGAAGGGTGGGGTTCTTTCTCCCCACTGTTGTGCCACGGTGGAAATGTTCAGACTCCAGCTCAGCCCCACGAGTCCCAGCTTGGCATCCTTCTGGTGTGTGGCCCTGGAGACCTCTGATTTCTGAGCCCAAGACTCAGCACTGATATAACAAGGATGATTTTCATGTTGAGAAGAGAACAAAGAGAGAAAGCTTCACGACCCTTCTAAATTTCCTCAGATGGCTTCACACGTGTCTGCAACAGAGACAGTCCCCAGTGGGTGAGCCCTGGTCACTGTCACTGTGGGAGAAGGTGCTGGTTCCTCAGCAGGGCTACATGTGTTTAGAGAACTGTTGGATTGGGTGCTACCTTAGTTATGTTTCTTGTTGCCATGACAACATGCCTGAGAAACCAAGGAAGGAAAGGTTTCTTCTGGCTCACCCCTGGGAGGGATACAGTCCATCCTGGTGGGAATTCACGGTGGCAGGGTGGTGAGGGAGCTGGTCACATTGCATCTGTAATCAGAGAGAGAGAGAGAGAGGGAGGGAGGGAGGGAGAGAGAGAGAGAGAGAGAGAGAGAGAGAGAGAGAGAGAGAGAGAAATGCTGGAGCTCAGCTCACTTTCTCCCCTTTAGGCCAAGATCTCAGTCCATTGAATGATGGCAGAAAGAGAGTAGAACTCCCTACCTCGATGAACCCAATCCAGAAACTTCCCCATAGGTGTGCCCCTGAGGTGGTTTTTCTTCCAGGGGATTTGTATATTGTATTAGTATATATACACATACTCTCTCCTCTATCTATTATATATCATAGATATATATATCTATATATATTAGGATAGGCTGCAGTCCAACAATGGCTAGCTGTGAACTGAAAGTCCAAGAATCCAGTAGTTGCTCAGTCCCACGAGGCTGGGTGTCTCAGCTGATCTGTATATGCTGGAATCCCAAAGAAGTAGGCTCCAATGCCCATGAAGGAATGGATGTGCTAGCAGGGCAGGGACAAACAGGAGAAGAACAAATGAACCTTCCTTCTTCCATCATCATTATATAGGCTTCCAGCAGAAGGTGTGGCCCAGATTAAAGATGTGCCTTTCTGCTTCGAGATCTGGAGCACAAGTATGCCCTCCATTTCTGGATTGTAGTTCATTCCAGATACAGTTAAGTAGACATCCTAGAATGGCCATCACATATGTCCTGTCAGTTTGACCATCAGTATTGACATTTCACTTCCTGCTTTGCCCCCTCTGCCTTAGACTCCTCCTGTCCATCTCCCACTCTCTTGCCTAGACTTGTCATGATGCACACTCCTCTAAGTCATCGTGGGGACAAAGTCCCACAGTCAGGTGGCTCAAAGCAACAGGAATTTATTCTGTCACTGATCAGGAGGCAGAAATCTGAGATCAAGGTGTGAGCAGGACATCCCTCCCTTGGAAGCCTCCAGGACAGGGACCCTCCCTCTTCTGGCCTCTGCTATGGTCAGCAGTGCTTGGCTTGTGACTAAACTGCTCCAAATCTTGCCCTCTGTCCACCCGGCCTCTTTCTGAGGGACCCTGTGCCCCTCTCTCTCCCTGTGTTCTACCAAGGATCTTGCTTACAAGGAGTGAATGTCTCTTGAGCTTCTTGACGTAATTACATCTTCAAGACTCTTCCAAACACAGAATGTTCTGGATGGACATGAAATTTTGAGGTACTCTCTCACTAGCTGAGTCACCCAAGGAGAGCAAAGGTGCCTCTGGTCTCTCAGACAGGCCCCGGGTGATGGCCGAGTTCATGTGTACCTTGTGTGACCCGAGGATGTGGCTGTTTCTACATAAAAGCAACAACTTTGCTACCTATTTCAGGTACGTCAAGGCTGCCAGAAGATGAAACCCATTTATCCCACACCTCCACAGTGTAAAACACACACAATTGGTGTTTTTTCTCCTGATGCACTCACTGAAGGACACATACCTTCATGGGGGAACCACATTAAGTTATTACCAAATGGTAAGATTTGGCTCCAAACAATTTGCCACCCCAGAGCTGAAAACAGTAGTGAGTAGGTTTGTTACTTTCTCAGAGTTATTTTGCAGTGAATATGGAAACATGAGGCTGGAGAGTGGGAGGTAGGGGGTGCTGAGGTGAAGAACTCTGGGGAGTGCAGGCTAGGCAATCCCTCCTACCACACTCCTGTCATATATAATACACTGGAGGTTCGGACTTAGCTTAGTCTCCTTGGCTAAGTACTACCTGGGTTTAACTGAAATGGAGCCTGGTATTCTCAATTTAAACCCAGCTTTGGGTTATAGACCATGGAATGCATGCATTTCCATTCTATGATTTTTTTAGAGATGAAACCCATTTGGCAAAATAACATCAGTAACTTTTCCACCAGGGTCTATGACTTCCTCAGCTACAGGCTTTTGACTGGGTTTGTAGTACCAGATGGGCAATCCTATCTGTGCAACAGGCTTTAAATCCAGTCAGAAAATGGTTGATTACTTTATTTCTGTATTTTATGGGTTTCTGCTATTGCACCGGGGGACTCCTCTTGCCTGGCCGGCTGGGGTTGCTGTACAGAGATCTCCTCTTTATTAATCAACACTATCATTTATTGCACATCTTCAGTGCCTTGGGCACCGGGACAAGCTCCTGATGGGTGCTGAGCTCTTTTTGTTCTCACAATGACCTGATGGTCGGTGCAGGTAGACAGAGCGTAGAACTGTCCTCATTTTACAGTGGAGGAAACTGGGGCTCAGAAAGGTAATTTGCCAAGGACAAAAGAGTAAAAGTCAAACACCAAAAACAAACAAAAACCAATCCTCTAGCCAAAACCCAAACCCAAACAAAAAACCTGATTTCAAAGTCAAGCCTTTTAACTAAAGTTGTGTAGTTTACAATAAATCCATGGGTGACTTTTAGAACCCATGGCCTTTAAGAGCGCTATACTGATTGCTTGTTTGGTTTGGGCATGGATACTTAGCCAGTTGGTGCCTCAGTTTTCCTATTTGTGAAAGGACACAATAGACACTTTCTACCTTTGGGCATGGGAAAGAGATTTTTTAAATATGGACAGAATCAAGTAAGTTAGCGCATTTAAAGGATGTGGAGTCATGCTTGGTTCTCACCAAGGCCTCATCAGGTGTAATTTCCCATGGTCAGTGTTGTCACAGCCTGTCACCATCCTGGCCTCACCGTTGGGTCATAATCATAACACCAAGGTTCCGACTGTCTGTCACCACCAATTCCAATGAGCAGAGACAAGAATTGAATCTTTAAGTGTGTTTTATTCATAGGTCCAGTGTCTGGGAAGGCAACAGGTTCACACCACAGGAATCCTCTTTATGTCTCTTCTCCAGCCAGTAGGTTATTCAAGGAGGGGGAGACAAAAAGCAGCCAGTCATTCCAGAGCTCGGTGTTGCCC
Organism: Peromyscus aztecus; assembly: GCA_902168405.1. Classification (NCBI taxonomy): domain Eukaryota; kingdom Metazoa; phylum Chordata; class Mammalia; order Rodentia; family Cricetidae; genus Peromyscus; species Peromyscus aztecus. The sequence continues at coordinate 35,242 of CABHPQ010173495.1, forward strand.
CTCTGGTTAGGTGGCCAGCCTCATCCCTAAGAGTCGCCCCTGTTAGTTCCCCTTGCCTCTCCGTCTCCTGTGCATCTCCCTCGTCACTCTCTGTACAGCTGGTTCCACACTCCCAGGGATGGTAACTTGGTTAGTATCTGCTGGTCTCAGTCCTGTGTTCTTCCAGGTGCCACTGATGCTGCGAAGTTAATGCAGAACAAAGTCATTAGCAGTGTGTATGTGATGAGCTACTCATAATGTGTATGTAAGATCCCTTTCTACAATATGGAGTACAAATGCTTCCTTATAATATAGAATATATCATGTCCTATACATAATATATCCTATATATAACATCATATATATATAATATGCCCTATGTATATGTCATATATAACAAATCCCCCATATATATATAATATACCTCCCACATAATATATCCTATGCATTATATGTCCTATATAATGTGCCCTATACATTATATCCTATATGTAATATATCCCACCAGAGTAACTTGTTAGAACACATCTACCCAAGTGTTCTGAGAGCTTTGACAAAGAGCAACACATTCAGTCCTGAGAGGTTCATGTGCCTTTCTGAGCCTTGTTTTTCTTTGCCAAACAGGAAGATTAAACCCACCCTTGTAAGGCTGTTGTTGGAACTCCATGTAATGCCACAAAAAGCCCAGCACATTGATGCCGCAGATGTTGTGAGTAACACTACCAATAGGTACTTCTTGAACAAAGGGTATACTGAAAGAAAAAAGAGGCTCATTTTTCTAGCAAAATAAGAAAAAATGCCACATAGACATTCTTTCTTCTTGAAGTCCCTTTTAGGCTGTCAGTGTGAGGTAAGGGGGCATTCCATGACAAGGTGGTGGGAGAGGCAGCGTTTTTGCTGGATCTCCACGGCTCTTCAGCTTTTAGGATGCAAGGCAGTCGTGCAAGCCCGGCTACCTAGGTTTGATTCCTGGATCTCAGGTAAAGGTGGAAGGAGAAAAGCAACCCCCAAAGGTTGACCTTTAACCTGCACATTCATTTTTTGATGTAAATATGTCCTATGTAAGAATGTGACACGCTTGTACAGAAAAATTAAAGGTTGCTTATCTGAAATTCAAAGTCAGCTGGGCACCCTATTTTTTCTGGTAGCCTACAGAGGAGATGAATGACATACATTCTGGGATTGTGTCTGACACAGAAATGGAGACACACTCACACTCACACACACACACACACACACATGCACGTGCACACTTCCCCCTCCAGTACTGCAGATCGAACCCAGGGCTTCATGCATGCTAATCAAATCTGAGCTACACCTCTGGCCCTAGGACTGGGCGCAGACTGAAGAGGTGGTACCGACTTGCTGAGCTGTAGTCTGGGCCCTGGAGTGCTGCAACTTGGCCTAGTTTACACAGCTGGCCTGTATTACAGTAGGGAGCTGGGCCATTTGGAGAAGGGCTGCTGTTGTCTCAGTGGTGTGCCCTTGCAGACTGGTCTGTGCACAACTGAAGTTTCCCTCCTCGATACCAACAAACTCACCCAACACTGCATGTCTGGGGCATTCTGGACTTCCTGACCGTTTAGGGAAGTGAGGCAGGAACTTGTACCCTTGGACAGCAAGTATCATCTCACCTGTGTTTATTGTACACTTTTACCTTTGTAAATAATGTAATGGATGTATATTACTATAAAGTCCATGACTTTTAAGTGTATAAGCAATGATCTTTAATGACTTTATTGAGTTATGCCACCATTCCCACAATCCAGTTTTAGGACATTTCTGTCACCCCCAAAAGTTCCCTTTTACCTGCTTATCACTTATTACCTTCATTCCCACTCAGCCCCAGGCAACAGCTGATCTACTCTCTGTCTTATGAGGTCACTTTTTCTAGAAACTTCCAAGAAAGAGAATCACTTAGTGCATTGTATTTGAGGTTAATCCACATTGGAAACCTGTTTTTTTTTTTTTTTTTAAAGACTCAGTTTATTTAAGAGTTATGTGTATGGGTGTGTGGGTATGTGCTGTGAGAGCAAATACCCTTGGAGACTATAGATAGCATCAGATCCCCTGCAGCTGGAGTTACAGGGGACTCCTGCCAGACATGGGTGTTGGGAACTGAACTTGAGTCTTTTTAAGAGCAGTAATCGCTCTTAACCACTGAGCCATCTATCCAACTTCTTGTGTTGTTGGATAGAGACCCAAAGATTACTCAGCATGACCAAGTCTGAATTGAGAGTCTGTGTTAGTGACCAGTGACTGCCTGGAGAGAAACACTTCTCACAGAGCAGACTTGAATACACTTTATAGGGAGCTTAAAAGCTTAAAAAAGGCAAAGGACACAGAAAAAACTACATATATCCTGGTTGGCAGTTGCAAGGGGAAGTAAAGCAAGCAAGCAGTTTAACAGAAGCCAAAAACATACAGTTAGTTACTTTTTCCTTTTATAGTTAAATCAAACCCTCTTTATGGATTTGAAGATATTGTTCCCTCCTATGCCAGTCAGTAGACAACTGGCTTTTCACCTTTTGGCTCTTATGAACGTGAAGGAGTCTTCCAGAACATGAATATTAGGAAAGCACTAATGTGCATGAATAGTACTAACTGTGTGAGTTGGGATGTAGGAAGAGGGTTTTAAGATAGAACTAATCTTTGATGAAATGGACAGCTCATTTTCACAGCACAGAACTGCTTTAAATGTTAAGATTCCAGTAACTTGTATTTTTCTGGTCTGTGATGATATTCACATGATTGGTTCTGAGGAGTGCTGGAGCCCGGGGAGCTGAAGTTTTTCTCAGTGTATTGTGAAACCAAGGAATAGACTGGGGAGGAGAAACAAGCCACTTTGCAATCGAGCTTATGCAAGCCCAAAATGTTCCAAAGAGTCAGAAAACCAAAGCGTTCAAAAGCCAAGCACTTTTTCCTGTCTGGGCATTTGTGACTTTGCATAATCTTTCAAAGATATTTCAATCTTTTGAAATGGATTGCTGGTGTTGTTTTATCTTGGAGCCCCTCCTAACTCTCTGGAGTTCTTCCCCCACTTTCTTCAGTAAATCTACGTTCTCTTTGCTTAAAACAATTACAAGATAAATAAATTGATATACTTGTTAGTGATCTCGGAATTACTGGCTATATTTTAGGGAAAGTGAAGGAGTCCTGCAGCCTGCAAGAATGGGTGGGTGGCTGTGTGAACTGAGCCTACAAAAGAGTCACGTGGGAAGTGTTTGGGAGGAGAGTGGAAGATGGGAGAAAAGTGGGCCGTGGCCTGGATGCCCAGTTTATTTTGAAAGCATCACCGGTTGTCTTTTGTAGGTCTTCTCCCTCTTTACTGGTCCATGTTTACCCAGGACTCCTCGAAGAACATGCTGGCCACAGTGATTTGGTTCAGAGACTGGAAAGTGATGCAGGCTAATTGTCCTGCAGCGTGTTTTATATTTAACATAGGTAGAAGGATTTGAATAGGGAGGTTTGGGATAGGGTCTCTGGTTTTCTGCTGAAGCCAGTGTGTTGACAGAATCCAACATCCTTGGGTCCTCCATGGGTTATTCTTCTCTTTGATGGGTCAAATTCCAGACAAGGAGCAACTTAAGGAAGGGTGTATTCTGTCCCCCACTCTGAGGGTACAGTCCAACATGGTGATGGCAGGGGTGACTTGAACTGAGGCCATGAGAACATATGCTTTTTGTTCTCATCTGGGTGTGTCAGGCAAAAGAGAGAGGGAGAGAGGAGGAGAGGGAGGACCGGAAGTGGGGCAGGGCTCTTCCTCTTGAAGCCGTCCTCCAGCCAGGCTCCATAACCTGGGGAACAGTACCACCAGCTGGGAACCAAGCATTCAGGGTCAGAGGAGTCAGGGAGTGGGTGGGAGTAGGTGGGCAGGAGTGGGTGGGAGTGGGCGGTCAGGAGCAGGTTGGGCCGGAGTAGCAACCTGGGCACAGGACTTGCTTTAGGAAGAAGCCAAAGGAGAGAAAGGCATCTCAGAATCCACAGAAAGTGCTGAGTGACAGCACCCAGTCCTTAGATGTAGACTGTTTAAATATCTCTCTCTAACTGACAAGCTCTTGACTCAGTCTCAGATAAATTGAAGCCGTCAGAATTTGACCAAAGAAAAGAATGAACACGACATGCTACCTCTTATTCCTCAGCATGTGGGGAGAGCTCTTATTTTTTTTTTCAAACTGGCTTTAGAACATTCCACATAATTTGTGTGGATTCCCCCCCCCCAAAATCTATAAAGGGTCTCATATAGCCCAGACTGCCCTTAAACTTGGTATGTAGCTGAGGATAATCTTGAGCTTGCTTCTGTGGCTCCACCTCCCAAATGCTGGGACTTCAGTAGTGCGATGCCTGGGCTTTTTGGCGAGGGTGGGGGTGGGTGGGTTCACTTTTTGGTGAGGGTGGGGGTGGGTGGGTTGGGGGCTTATTAATAGAAAGATGGTGGGTGTGGTTTCTCATGGGCACAAACTGCCTCATCTTTGTAGATTTTTCCTTCTTGTACCAGGCCTTCTGCCGGCTGGCTTGTTTATACCTTTCTGGAGCTTTCTGACAGGTTTTTTTTTTTATAACTGTTGGAGTCATCTAGAATGAATGACTCAGAGGATGATGGACTGTTTGCTGTTGATTCACATCCATGTCTCGAATGCCGGTAACCCATCTGCTTCACTTTACCTCAGACAAGCTGGTACCACGTAGACAAATGCTGCCCAAAGATGATGAAGATAATTCCCCCAAAGGACAGCTCAAAACAATTTCATTTAGTTACGACCCTTTGGACTTCCCGGGGCATTTCCTTTGGCCTCGAGGTAGAGACCCAGTCAATACATTTGCTTTGCAAGGAAGGCCACCCTCCCTGTGATTGATTTTCAGCTATGAGAAATTGTCCTATTTGCTCTCCTTTCTCTGACGAAGGAGGCCTTGCTGGGCCAAGTGTGGGTCTCAGCCTAGAGCATCATTGCTCAGCCATTGCTTGTTAGAAATGCAGAGTGGTAGGCCTGGCATCAGTATTGGTATCAGAGTCTGCATTTCAGTGATGTCCCAGGGGCTGCAGCACTATGTTTGAGAAGCCCTAAGGGGTGTGTACTGAATGTACTAAGGTAACTGGTGTGTGTGTGTGTGTGTGTGTGTGTGTGTGTGTGTGTGTGTGTGTGTGTTAGCCTAGCTGGCTAACAAGCACAAGACTCTGTTGCTTGAGTTTTCCTGCTTGGCCCACAGTCAGGATAAATCTCTCTCACCTGCCAGTCCCACAGCCGCTCAGACCCAACCAAGTAAACACAGAGACTTTTATTGCTTACAAACTGTATGGCCGTGGCAGGCTTCTTGCTAACTGTCCTTATAGCTTAAATTAATCCATTTCTATAAATCTATACCTTGCCACATGGCTCGTGGCTTACTGGCATCTTCACATGCTGCTTATCCTGGTGGTGGCTGGCAGGCAGAGACTCCCTCCGCCTTCTTGTTCTTTTAATTCTCTCTGTTAGCCCCGCCTATACTTCCTGCCTAGCCACTGGCCAATCAGTGTTTTATTAGCAACACATTTGCCATACAGAACATCCCACAGCAAGACTCCACCATCCCCACCTCTCCAGCACTGTGGTTATAAGCATACACCACCATGCCCAAGGTTCCAGGGATTGAACTGAGGTCCTACTGCTTACAAGCTGGGTACTTTACGGGACTGAGCTATCTCCAGCTTGTGACCCGCGACTTTTAATGAGTTTGGAAGTAAGAACTAGTGAAGTGAGTTAATAGGTGCTAGGCAAAGTGCTAAGGGAAAGGATCTCCCTAGGATCACATTCTTGAAATATCTCACTGAATATTGTCTTGGTGAAAAGACAGAAATGGCCCCAGGCTGGGGAGAGGCAAGGAGAGGCAGGGCCTGTGTTGAATTCTCTCTAAACTTTATGGCAGGCTCTGCACACCATTCTTAATCCATTTGAAGGAATTAAATAGGCAGACTCGAGATCTCACCTGCTCATGCACCGGTCCTTAGACTGCTCTGAGTCTGCAATGTAAAGGGGCAGGTAAAGATGCCTGCCATGTAAACGGGCAGCCTTAGAAGGAAGAAGAGGGCTCCACCCTCCTCTTCAGCACACTTCTAGTGTGGAGTGGTCCTAGGGAGAGGGAAGGAGGTTGATGGATACTGACCCCCTCTCCTACTCCACTATGGTGTGAATGTGGTGAGACACTCTCCATGGACTTATGATGTTTGGACACTTGAGCCCTAGCTGATGGTGCTGTCTTGGAAGGTTGTAAAACCTGTTGGAGGTGGGACCTAGCTGGAGGAAGTGAGTTGCTAGGATGTGAGCCTGGTCCTACTTTCTGTCTCTCTGCTTCCTGTCTCTCTGCTTCCTGATCTGCTGAGATGTGAACAAGCAGCCCCACATGCCTCTTGCTACAGCGCCACTCTGCTGCTCCAACTTCCTGGCAAATACAGAGTTGCTCTAGTTTTGTTTCTGTGGTTATAATGAAACACCTTGACCTAAGCAAATAAGAGAAAGAGGGTTTATTTGGATTATAATTCTGGGATGCAGTCCATCATTGTGGGGAAGTCAAGGCAGCGACAACTTGAAGTAGCTAGTCACATCCAATCAAGAGCAGAGAGGGAATGAGTAAATGCATGTTTGTGCTCATCTCACATGCTCCCCTTCTATAAGGTCCATTATCCAAACCTAGGGAATAGCTCTGGCCACTTTTAGGCTGGATACGCCCACATCAATTAATGCAATCAAGACAATTCCCCACAGACTAACCTGATTTGGACAGTTCATCACTGAGACTCTTCCTAGGAGATTCTAGATCATGCTAAGTGACAAACTAACAGCCACAGATTGTAGCCCTGAAACAGAAAGCCAAAATAAATCTCTCTTAAATTGCTATGACCAAATGGTGACAAGAAGCAGCTTAAGAGAGTGGGGGAATGCTGCTTCCTGCCTTTCTCTCTAGCCTATGCTTGGGTAGCTTTCCTAGACAGCCTGACACCCTGGACCAGGCATTGTGCTACCCTCTGTGATCTGGACCCTCCCACATCAGTCATCAATTAAGCAAATGTACCACAGACTTGCCTACCGGCCAATCTGATGGGGCATTTCCTTAATTGAGGTCTCCTCTTCCAAAAAAAAAAATGACTCAACACTCTGGGCACTCCTTGTGAGTGCCAGGGGGTGAGGTGGGGTGGGAGTCACCTTTGAAGTCGAACTTCTTTCCCCAAAGCCTGAATCCATTGTTCAAAGCACCACTGATGCATGCATTTTGCTGAAGATTTTATGCAGACAGGGAAGGCTTTCTTTGGTTTCTCATACAGAAATCCCCTCATCTCTTCTCCCCCTTTCCCAGACAGCTTCTGTGGCACCCCTTGTTATGGATGTTAGTCCACAGGCCTTGATGTGCAGCTTCCTGCCTGAGTTCTCTGAGCCTCCAGCCAAGAGAAGCACATTTGCTCCTAGAAATGCAACTGCCTATACAACACAGGTAGTGGAGAAGCAGGAGATTTACAAGGCATGGCAAGGGGGATCTGGTTGAAGTCCTTTGCTGGCCAAGGGTCAAGACATATCTAATAAAAAAATTGCTGTGAAGATTGCGTTCCTAGAGATAATGCTGTCTAAACTTTGGTGTGTCCTGGGTTTCATCAGCACCCAGGACAGACCGTGTACAGTTCTTCCAGCAATCCTGGGGTCACCAAGGGGGAGGGGAGTGTCTCAACATACTGGAAATGCTGGTGGTGATTCCAAGTTTCTACTTTTGTCTCATACCTTAAGTAAACGTCCCTCTGTGCCCTGCCTTTTACATGTTTTATGTGGTGCTTGGGGATCAACCAGGGCTTGTACCGGAGTTGATATAACTTGAGTTATGTCCATGGCCCCTTCTGTTTGCTTTTATGAGGTGAGGTTCCAGTCTAGCCTAGGCTGGCCTCAGTTTGTAGTAATCCTCCTTCCTCCATCTCCCAGGTGCTGGGATTACAGGTACAAACCACCATGCTCTACTTCAAATAAGTATGTTGAAATAATACTGAACCGTGCTAAAAGTCAAGGATGGATGTGACATTTGGTCTGGACCTCACTTCTTTCTTAGCTATAAATCTGGAATTTTGTGAGAATGCCACAAATAAAGATTACAAACTGTTTATGATCAGAGCACATCTTAACTGCCTTATGACCTATATGTAACAGTGATTCCATGACACAGTTGGCCCACTTGACAGGGTCTCATTCTGTAGCCTAGGCTAGCCCACAGAGATTCTCCTATCTCAGCCTCCCACATGTACTGCCAGGCCTGATTTGGCTGACAGCTTCAATCAGTCTGCACAGCTAGGCAGTGTGCCTGAGAAATCACCCCATTCCCATAGACAACTGGGTCAGATGAGAACAAAGATTCCCCATCAGCAGAAGCTAAGGGATGCTGTGGGATGTTCTGTATGGCAAATGTGTTGCTAATAAAACACTGATTGGCAGTGGCTAGGCAGGAAGTATAGGCGGGGCTAACAGAGAGAATTAAAAGAACAGGAAGGCAGAGGGAGTCACTGACTGCCAGCCGCCACCAGGACAAGCAGCTTGTAAAGATGCCAGTAAGCCACAAGCCATGTGGCAAGGTATAGATTTATAGAAATGGATTGATATAAGATATAAGGACAGTTAGCAAGAAGCCTGCCACGGCCATACAGTTTGTAAGCAATGTAAGTCTCTGTGTTTACTTGGTTGGGTCTGAGCGGCTGTGGGACTGGCAGGTGAAAGAGATTTATCCTGACCGTGGGCCAGGCAGGAAAACTCTAGCAACAAAGGGATGCGTCCTGTTGCCTGCAACACTCCCAGGTCTCCTTAGAGACCCCCACTCACGTGAAGCTGGTGTTCTTGACTTAGCATGCCACAGAAGAGAATTCCTGTGGATGAGTCAGTGATGGAAGTTTGTTAAGAAAAGTATTGTTTTTTTTTTTTTTTAAACAGATTTGGCATGTGTGTTTGTGTGTGTGTGTGTTGTGTGTACATGTGTGCTGGTGAACATAGAGACCAGAGATCAATCTTGGTTGTTGTTTCTCAGTCATGGTGCACTTTGGTTTTTGTGGTAGGGTCTCTCCCTGCCTTGGGGCTCACTGTTTCAGTCAGACTGGCTGGACTGCAGACCTCAAGGACCCTCCTGTCTTCATCTCCTCATCACTGAGATTATAATCGAATGCCACCACCTCAGCCTTTTTATGTTGGTTCTGGAAAGTTGAACTCAAGTCCTCAATCTTCTGTAACAAATACTTAACCACTCGGGCCACCCCTAGCCCTACTTGGATTTTTTTTTCATGTTCTGGGAATGGAATGCAGAGCTTTGCTCGTGTTAAACAGGTGCTTTGTCACTGAGCCATACCCCAGTCCTTTCCTTCTTTTTTACTCTAAAGCTGGTCTTGAACCATAGCTGCAAAAAGAAATTAACTAATAAGTGAACTTCAGATCGTTGTCGTGCAGCAGGTGGAAGACACAGGACTCAAACACGGGTCTGAGTTTGGAGACTGGAAACCCAATTCCAAAGGGGAATCTGGGAATTGAGGTGTTTGCTGCTTACATTGTTGAATTTGGGGTTCTCTTACCAATCAGGATATTCCTAGTTTATTTCACAGCCTGGGAAATAAGTTAACAGACAAATTCAGTGGCTAAGTACCCTGGCAGAAAAGCCTGCAAGGCCTAGAGAGCTTTACCGAGGCCCTTCAACCCACCCTAGGTGGCTGAGTACAGTAGCTGTGTCAAAGCGACACAGCCAGCATTATGTCACTGTCCTCTGAAACTACTGGATTATCTAATCAAACACAGCAACTCTTTTCCAGGGGCAGCGGCTAACAGTCACCCATGTCGCCTTGACAGCATGCACAGAACTAGACCCCTATGTGAGGTAGTCTCCATCTGACATCACTGTGAAAAGAACAGATAAGAGAAAGAGTCAAGCAGTGGCTCTCGCCTGGGGTGACCTCGCCCTCCAGGGGCATTTGGCAGTGTCTGGAACCATTACTGTTAAGTGCCGTAACTTCACAATGCTCCTGGCATCTTGGGGACAGAGGCCAGAGCTGCTGCTCCAGACCCTGCCTTGCACAGGATGCAGAGAAGGATATGGCTCCAGACTGATGCCTGTGGTGCTGAGGCTGAGAAACCCTGGTAGGATGCAGTTCCAAGCTTCCCTGCAGCTGCTCCAAAGAGTGACCAGGGTCAATAAGAGCATGCCAGTCACAAGGCTAGATGTCTTGAACACAGCTCTCCCAGGGCTAGACAAGTGTGTGTGTGTGTGTGTGTGTGTGTGTGTGTGTGTGTGTGTGTGTGTAAAGGCAATCTCGGGTGTCCTCTTCAGTTACTCTCCACTTTGTTTCTAGAGACACTTTAATTTGGAACATGCCAATTTGTTTAGATTGGCTGGCTTGTGAGCAGAAATAACTAACATACTCACCAAAACATGGGGATCCCCAGTAGATTACAGTCTCTTGGTTGGAGGGACTTGAACATGTACTTTGCTTGTTTGAGATAGGGTCTCACTATGTAGATCAGATTAACCTGGAATTCAGAGATCTGCCTCCAAATGCTGGGACAAAAGGTGTGAAAAGGTGTGTGCCACCATGCTAGGCTTGAACACTAGTCACTCATTTGACGACTATTTTCTTTTCTTTTTTAAAAATTGATTCTTTGCTGATTTCACATCATGCATCTTGATCCCATTCGTCTCCCCACCTCTTCATATTTGCCCTTTGCCCTTGAACTCTCCCCTCCAAAATAAAATAAAATTTAAAATAAAACCCTCAAACACTCTTGTGACCCTGGGACCGGCTTTCCTGCCGGCAGTAGGTGGTGAGGGGGGTGGCTGGAGTTCTCCTGCCCGGCCCACGGTCAGGACAAATCTCTGTCACCCGCCAGTCCCACAGCCGCTCAGACCCAACCAAGTAAACACAGAGACTTACATTGCTTACAAACTGTATGGCCGTGGCAGGCTTCTTGCTAACTGTTCTTATATCTTATGATAATCCATTTCTACAAATCTTTACCTTGCCACATGGCTTGTGGCTTACCGGCATCTTCACATGCTGCTTGTCCTGATGGCGGCTGGCAGAGACTCCCTCCACCTTCCTGTTCTTTTAATTCTCTCTGTTAGCCCCGCCTACACTTCCTGCCTAGCCACTGCCAATCAGTGTTTTATTAGCAACACATTTGCCATACAGAACGTCCCACAGCACTTCCCCCCCCCCCTTTTTTTTTTCAAAAAGGAAGGTTTTAACCTAGCCAGCAGCACGCGGGTAAGCTCCTAACTCTGGCCTCTTGGGTTTTTATCTTTACCTTGGCTCTGTGTTTCTTATTTAATAAGACGGTTAGTTACATCTACAGAGGGGTGAGGGAGTTATCTCTCCCTTGATCACACATGACAGACAGGTAGTGGGGCTAGCTCTCCCATTCTCACACTTTCGTGACCGGCTGACCTGCACCCCCATCAACAGGGTCAGCTCTATTGTGTTGCTCAGGTGCGGTGCAGGGCCTGTTCTCCCAAGTGCTGCAGCCAGTGAGGGACAGGGCCAACTCTGTATAGCTCTGTTCTCACTGCCTTCAGTGGTAACAGGAGCCACAGAGCTCACCACAGACCACGGCTGCAGCAGGGCCATGGACCCAGACATGACCCTTGGCAGTAGCCCAGGCCCAGATGACACCATGGCCCAGGGTGGCAGCACAGGCCACTCAGATCTGTATGGCCCCAGCAGCAGCACAAACCTTGGACACTAACATGGCCCTAGGTGGTGGCCCAGACCTTTGACATCCATGTGGTCCTTGGTAGCAACATGGGCCATGGACATCAACACAAACCCTGGCTGTCTGAACCAACACAGGCCCAGAAATGATCTTTGGCAGCAGTCTGGGCCTGGATGTCACCATTGATGACCTCTTTCTTTCTTTCTTTCTTTCTTTCTTTCTTTCTTTCTTTCTTTCTTGGTTTTTTTAGAGACAGGGTTTCTCTGTGTAGTTTTGTTGCCTGTTCTGGATCTCACTCTGTAGCCCAGGCTGGCCTTGAACTCACAGAGATCCACCTGGCTCTGCTTCCCGAGTACTGGGATTAAAGGTGTGTGCCACCACCATCCGGCCAATGACCACTTTCTTAATTGACTGGTTTTATCCACCCCACATTGCTTTTTAGTGGAAGACACTGGTGGGAATCAAATAAACAAAAATGTACACCAGTGATAGGACATATAGTGAGTCAGTGAGGATGGGTACACCAGTGATAGGACATACAGTGAGTCAGTGAGGATGGGTACACCAGTGATAGGACATA